>VYZQ01022070.1:50077-74265 GCA_013400655.1 Mystacornis crossleyi
TTTTTTTTGCACACAGCCAAATAGAATGAATACCAGAATAAATAAAATAAAATAAAATAATGTTTGAAAATTGTCACTGATTATTTACTAAGGTAGATTCCCATGGTATAATTTCTTTGTTCAATGTGAAGAAAGAAAATAGAATACCTCCAGACTTCCAATGTTCAATGGAACAAGATGTGAACTCTGAGCATTGCATAACTAGTACACCAGTTGTGCAATTTTATATTTGGATAAGACAGCCCAATGTTTTTATTACATACGTAGAATAGGAACTGCCAGTTATTTAGTATATTATGGTATCTTTATAGTAGAAAAGCATTACATGATAATTTTAGGTATAGAACAAGCAGCTCCATACAAAATTAAATACAGAAAGGAAGCCAAGAGAGTATGGAAGCAAGGATAGGTAGCCTGGGAGGAGTCATAGAATAATAGAATGGTTTGGATTGGAAGGGATCTCAGAGATCATCTAATTCCAACCCCTGCCTCCATGGAGCACAGACAAATTGTCTAAGCAGCCAGGGATTGGGTTAGGAAAGCTAAAGCCCTGATAGATAGAATTAAATTTTATCTTTAATTAATATTAATTCTGTTTGCTGCAAGATAAACATGACCTTGATTTTTATTCACGACAATATTAAGTTTTCTGGGATTCTTCTGGTGTGTTCTGTAGTTACTATTTTTATTTTCATCAAGAACACTTTCTTTTTAACAGCTCTTTAGAGATTTTCTTTATATTTATGGCTATATGATAGCATAAAAATATAATGATTAACAATCTTTGGGGATTAATGTGCTTTTTAATCAATGTAATTTCTTTTTGTGAAGAAAAAAAAGTTCAAGGAAAATTTGGGAGCTGTTTATAAGTATTCTGATTACGTTTTGTTAAGGGATTTATGAAATGGCCATTGCCTCCAGCAGCTTTGGGTTGTTATTTATATAAGACACTATTCCTACTGACCTCTGGGGTCCAGCCCAGAGACCCTGAGACCTCGATCCCTGGTCAGGGGATGCAGCTGCTCCTTTCTCCTTTGCAGGTCCAAGAGTAGTGATGCTGAGCATGTATTCCATACACACACACACAGAGGACACCGACGCAGGCTGCCACAGACAAGGACCTGCCTTGAGCATCACCCACCTGCAGGACATGAACACATGCACAGGTAGCCAAGTCCCCTCCCCTCTTCAGGCAGCAGAGCCTGAAGCTCAGTACTGACAGCACACACTCAACACTCTCAGCTCACACTCACGTGCACTTTAGTGGATCCCTCAAAGACCAGCATGACCCCACTCTCTGTCCAGCACTCCTGAACAGTTCCCAGGCCCTCTTACTCTCACTGGCTGGTCTGGCTTGGGGCTCACCAGCAAACAGATGGTTGCTGTAGCATGCTTGACTCACAGGTACTGCACTCTCTGGCTTGCCCACCCAAATATCAGACTGATAAGCCTGCCCAAACTCACAACCTCTTACTTGCTGGCTGATGTCATGATAAGTTTTTGTTGATTACTGATTTTTATTTTTGTTTGTGACAAGTGTGGTGTATCATTACTTACTTTATTAAAATTTAAAAGTACTAAATCCTTCTTTATTATCCAAGCTCACTGACACCATATATCTGTCAGTGTAAGAACACAGTTGCTCAGTTCTGTGCATCCTAATATCTTTCACTAAATCTCAGGCTTTTACTTTTAAATCTATGCCCTTCATTACCTTGGAGTATATAGTTCTAAGAGTATTCTGGATTTTGTTTGAATATGCTGTCTTAACCATAACATTTAAAAACAACCACTAATAGCTACTCTTTCCCATGTAATACAGGTTTCAGATGCAATGATGTCTGGTTAAATAGTTCCATTTGATTTGTCATCTAGCTCAATACTGAAGTGGAGGAAAAGTTACTCAACTAAAAGTGTGAAGGGAGAAAGCAAAACATACTATAAAGCATGTGTGTTTCTGTATCCTTAAGACACTGTTCAAACTAGGCAGCTGTTTATAGGGTGGCACACTGTATTTTTTCAGTGTCTCAGTTGTTTTGAACACTTAGAGGAAAAGAAACAATGATAGGGTAAAGATTGATAGCTATTTAACAATAATAGCTTCATTTCACTTGTGTCCAAATTTTAATTTTTTTTAAAGAAGCATAAATCCATAGCAGCAACTTCATTATTTATGAAGATGTATTCTTGAGCTGAAAGAATGGGGTTTGAGGCACTTTAGCAAAACAGGAGTAAAAACATTTCGAAGCAGCAGTAGTTACATTATTTACAACCCCTATATATAAAGCAATGTAATAAAATTGACTGGTGATTCTAGTACGCCTTAATTTTTTTCTAGATATATTTGATATTTGCATTTGTATTTTGCTTCTGATATTTTGAAGATGTTACAAAAACTTTGCCTACCTAGTCCTCAAACTACAAGTGCTAAAGTTGGAGACAGTAAGTCTGAGAGTAAAACAACTTCATGGCTAGTGAATTAAAGATTTAATCAGAATAAAAATGATTTGATTTTTTAAATAGCTTCTAATTTCATGCATTAAACATCCCTTGAGTCCTATGCAAACCAATGGTATGAGCATCAGGACAATTTTTGGTTTATTCAGTCTTGATTTCCCATAATCTTTGCACCAAATACTGCACCTATAAGCATTATATTTGCATACTACAGACTTCATTTTTGAAGACAGTCTCTCATGTGAATCCCTTTACAAGCTCACATATATTTTCCTCACAGATTCTATAATATTAATACAACCATAAGACCTATATTATAGTGATTTATTACAGAAAGCATCCTTTGAGATATACTTATGGCTGTATGAAAGATTATCAAGGGAGTTTAAAATTGCTCCCAATTCAGTTTCGTAATAGTTTGAAACCATATCAGGTTACCACTCTTTTAAGAAATAAATTGAAAACACCTTAGTAATTCAAAATTACATTCTGAAATCTTGTATGGAGAGCAAGCAAAGGAAACCTTTTCCCTAAGCGTTACCTTCTCCAGCCACCTAGAAACAGAGACTAGACAGGAGTAAGCGAATAAAGGTAGGTATTTATTTGAAGGGCCTTCAAGGTACACCCTGGGGAGCTGGAGGCTGCTTCCATAAAATGGACCCCAAGATGGACGACCGGTCACGAGTTCTTCACACATAGTTTTGGTCCATTTGCATATCAGCATAAATTCACTAATTAAAACTTAAGCTCTCTTCAATTTCTCCACCTCTCTCCTGGTCCTAGTTTCCACCTTTAGGCCTCGGACAGCCCGAGTGTCCTTGAACAGCGAGCTCAGAGAAGATTTGTTGTGTCTATCTGGTCTAAGAGAGCAGCTAACAAGCTGTAAGAGACTTCAGAGTTACACACTAGGCAACACAGGATTTGAAAAACAAAGAAGTTAAAACCTAAGGCATCATAAGCTTTCCACAGGTAATTGATTCTTTCTTGATATTCTACTGATACACAGCCTACAGTGTCCAAAATATTTGCTTTTCCGTTTCTATCACAGAAACAAAAACAAATGAACCAAAAAACCCCTTTATCTTTGCCAAACTTTAGGCTGAGCAAAACACAACTGTTGTGGTGCGGTTTTTCTGTGAGCATAAGCAGCTTTGGCCCGCAGAAATATCGAAAAGGCAACATTTGATAGGTGTTCATGGATATTCTTTATTGTTTCTTTCCCAGCCTCTCCGTCTCGGGGCCGGAACCGGACTCCCTGCCCCNAGTTTCCTGGGACTTCGGCTTCTTCTTCTTCTTCTCCTTCTTCTCCTCTGGACTGTTCAGCAACACCAGGACCTCACCAGGAGGCCCTGCACCGTGGACCAGTGGGGGCCACGCCGAACCCCAGCTCTGGAGAGGAGAGAGCCACACTCACAGAAAGGAGTTTGAAATCTTCCCAGGTCTTCTCCACAGTGAGAGGTTTTATTATTTAATGTTATTCTTTTTTTGTGTCTGTGTGCACTTTGCTTTTTAAATAAACAATTTTTTTTTTCACTTTCCTCCGAGGAATTTCTTTCCAAACCTGGTGGGGGAGGGGCTGCTGAAATCTGCCTTCTAACAGAAGAACATTGATTTTGGATGATTTCCTCCAAATTTGTCTCCAACCAAGACAAGTACTATCATCAGTCTTGTATAGCCAGAACCTGAATTTCTGTAATGTCCTACACTGTCTTGCTCTCTAATACACGGCTTTTCTCAGTCTTTGGAACATCTAGCAAACAATGGTAATTTATTTTCCACAAACCTAAGCAAAAAATCAGATTTTCTGCAAAGCAAATATAAATATTAGAGAACTTGAAAAAGAGGCTGTTACTAGCATGTTGCAAAAAAAAAAAAGAAAGAAAATCTTAAAATGCCACTGCTAACATCCCTCCACCAGTGAATATGTGACAGCATCTTATGAGTTAATAAGACTATTAAATTGTGTATGCTTTGCAAATCTAGGAAGCTATAATACAAAGAAAACATTCTGCTGTTTATCATGCAGGGCATATTGCAGCCTATTTTAAGAAACCATTGTAGCATACAATAATTTTGTTTCGATTGTAATGTCTTACTTATAAATCCCACCCCCCAGAAATATTATCCCAGAAGGCATATGTTTCATACAAAGTTGATAAATGTGACCAAATTAAAATATCGTACAAGCAAATTACAGAGAAAATTAAACTGTTTTCCAACATGCCTGAAGGAGCANTAGGTTACATGTGACTAGAAAGCAGTGAAAACCCCGTATGTTCCAACCATTCCAGGTGCCCTTTTCCCCAGGAGAAGACAGGCTGAGCCCCAACACACAACCTGCAAAAAATTAGCATTTCTCATGTTTGCTGACGTCTTAAAAAATACATGTAATCACTCTTTAGCCTAAGTCTGCAATTACAGTCTTAAACAGAAAAATAAAAGTTAATGCAACAAATCTGAGTGATGAAATATGTACAGGACTGTCCTGGAGTGAGTGTATGATCCTATATTCCCTATCATNGCATATGTTTCATACAAAGTTGATAAATGTGACCAAATTAAAATATCGTACAAGCAAATTACAGAGAAAATTAAACTGTTTTCCAACATGCCTGAAGGAGCAACAGATTTTTGATTCCTATAAATCAAGGCTGGATTGCTTCCTAGAAGGCATTTTCCTGTAGACTATGGGGTCAGTGATGAAATCCTATGGCCTATGCTATCTCAGGAGTAAGATTAGATGATCTGCCAGTTTCTAGTCATCTATGGACCTGTCAGCTATATTTAAATGAGTACTTTCTTCATATGATACATTTATAATTGGTTGTGGCTGAGGATTGCCTTAGACTACCCAAGAGCAAGATAAGGTTATATTTAGATGAATACTCCATTTATATGGCCTGTCTATAACTGGATGTCTTTGAAGGTTGCTTTAGACTCCCAAAGAGAAAGACTAGGCTATATAACACTGAATTTTAAATCCTTTATGGTGATAAGAAAAATGCCTCAAAGACTGTTACAGAATGATACCAACAGAGCTAAGCAGATACTGCTCCTGCTACATGGCAGAAGCTACTTCTCTTCATGGCAGATGACTGAGCTGGCATGAGTTACTGACAGTTATACTTGTAATAAAATATTGGTTGTTGGCCTTTCAATTACTTAGGAAAAAAAATTAATGTTTATTTTTTTCATTAAAGAACGGAAAAAGTGGCAAACACAGGATATTGGGTAAAAATGGCAAGAGAATTGGATCCTCCAAGATACCAGAATTTACACTCATAAGTCAAGCAGACCTTCAAAACATTTCAGAATCTCACAAGAATTGCTTTTCTCAATCAGAAAATGGAAAAGAATGTTGAATGTTGGAAGACATGACTGTTACACATATTAAACAATATCCTTTTAATTGGGCAATCCCAGTAAGATCATCACCTACCCCTGGAAATGTGTACAATGCAGTTTACAACTCCAAAATAAAGACAGATTTATTATTTTATTTCAAAGGAAATGTACATTTCTTCTTCCTGAAGAAAGTTCACCTGACCATGTGTCTCGGGAAGAAGTTTACAATTCTATTTGTCAGTCATCAAGTTCTCATCTGTTTAAATATCCAATGAAATGAAGATTGTAAGAAAACATTCTGTTAGTGAGAATACTCATCGGTCTCTAAAATGTTCTTAGCCATAAAGAAATAATTTGCTGAAAGACTGTTTCTTTTTCCTTTGCCTTTCAAATATTTTAATTTAACAAAATTCAGTGACAGCTTTTGCTGTTAAAATCACAACATAGATATCATATCTATCAACTGTAAATAACACATATAAGAGTCTACAAACGTAGTCTCTCTAGGATAGTAATAAATCCGTCCTTCTAGAAACCATTTGACAATTTTTACCTGCAACTTCAAATTTACAAATTCTTTGCTTACAACCTAGACCATGGAAATATTCTGCTTTGACAACAATGCAATTACATGCTTTTAGTTTCACAAAATGCAGTGCAACATACCTCCTGCCAAAATAATATTTCTCATGGATAATGATTTTGTATGAGGTTAGAAAAATGTCCAAGGTATATGAAAGATCAAAAATTCACCAGCAATCTGAAAGCAAAAGTTATTAACAACTTTCGATGTCAGAACTCAGTATGATACATCATAGAGTGGTGCTGTGTGGTATTTTACCTTCTACAGTGTATTGTAATACACTCCTGTAGAAAAGAGAGAACAGTTTTGTAAGTATCTAGTTGGTGAACTATGTGGAATAACAACGGCAACATTTATCATATCCACTCTTGACTATGGCATGCCTTTGCTGAGGCATGATTCAAAAAATGATGTAGCCCAGAGTATCGATTTTCTAGGTCTCTTTCACTGTCTCCAGTTTTCTACACAAAAATTTAATCTATCCACAGATTCTATAAATTTTCATATCTGAGTGTTCTATCTTTTGATCTCTATGAATGTGGAAGGAGCATGATCTTAATGTTTAGGAACTAACTCTGTTAAATAGTGAATTTTGGTTTGCACCTAAAATGGATTCATCTTAATTAATTTTAAAAGCATGTCTGTAGTCTAAGCCAGTTATATAGTCTTACTCTGCAGTAAGAAGACCGCTAAGTATCTATAGCAGCCTGTATGCACCCACACACATAAAAAATGTGTCTAAGATAAATGGGAAAATTCTTCAATTCTGTCATTCTTTAGTTAAAAGGAGAACCCAGACCAGTATCTAAAATTCAGGCCTGGTATTTATGTCACTGAAGTTAGGTGAGGTGAATTCACATGGAATTCATTCCTCATGTGGAAGATACACATACTGTCACACAGAAGACATTAACTACACAAAAACAATAGCAAAATTTTATCTTAATGCTAAACTACAGAAGTTACAAGTTTATAAAAAAAAAAAAAGGGAGCTGTAGACAAATTCCTACACACCTAAATTCGCAATTCGCACTGTTTACACAATTCACACCTACATAACATTCACATTTGCTTTTAACGTGTCACAGGAGAGGCTGCCTCATCCTTGTACCAAAAATTCCGACTTATAACAATAAAAATAAATGTTTGACAAGAAAAAATAAAATAACACACTATTTCAGACAGCGAAGTCAAATGCAGATCTATCACAGAGATTTGCAGGAGGATCCCCAAGCCAAAGCATCTCACACCCACCCTGTATACAAACCACAAAAGGACGAGAAAACGGAAGTCCTCCTTCTGTTAAGCACGTCTCCAAACATACATTAGGCCAAGTATGGATGATCTGAGCAAACTGAAGGGAATTTTTAAGACCATACCTTCAATCAAAACATCTATCCTCTCCGTACAAGCATATTCAATTGCAAAAAAAGTCTCACCATTTTTGGTATGACTAACTTTCAAAATCCCTGCTGGACTTTGCAAAACAGGTAACTTGAACTTACGTTATAATTTCCCCACACTTTGTGAAAGCCCTTCTGTTTTACTTCTTTGCTTTTTCAATTAATTTGTGCATGTTTATAAAGACATGGGGCAGTTCTTAAAGAGAATTAATATAAAATTGAAACCAGGCAGTAGTGCTAGACAGTGCACATTTGCAAATATATTCAATAATTATGGATTGTGTGGGTTATGTTCATAGCTCTAAAGTTCCTCTTAAAGTTCATTTAATCTAATCCACTCAGATGTCTCAAGAGATAAAATTCCTCATTTAGTGTCATGTCAAAGCTTAGTCTAGCCTTTGCAGTGTCATTCCTTTTGACATATTGCTGAGATAGAACCTTTGAATCCAGAAGTTACCAAGTAGAAACATGTAACTGAAATGATTAATCAAATTATTGGGAGGGGGAGAGTAAGGAAAGAAAAAAAGATAAAAGAAAATCATTAATGGTCTTCTTTGAAAGAAATAGAGCAAAAACACCAAGGACTTGCTCATTTCTTCAGCTGAATAGCTAAAGCCACAACGTTGTTTCTTGTCAAAGTATGCAAAAGAAGTATTGGCAATGTAATTTTAATATATTATTAGACATGGTAACTGGTTTATTTATATAGGAAATAATTTATAAACTTACATATCAGAAACGAATGTGATTTTCTGCAGTTATTTGAAATTTGCAGTTCAGAGATAGAGGATTCTTGTTATTTATTTATTTATGCAGATCCTTACACAACAAATCTATAAGCATACTTTGAAATTGCTGCCCATCTTTGTTGTGTTCAGATTAATGTATCATGCGGAAAATATTTCTAACAAGAAAAATAGAGCCTCTTTTTATGTTCTATTAAAAGAGAGGGAAGGGCTTATTCTCTCAAAAAAATTATACCAAAAAATTTTACGCATGTGTTTGACATATTTAGAATATCAAATTAACAGACAGATTTTGTCACTGATTTCAACAATAAACCCATTAATATTTTTACACCTTACTTTCCTTTCAGAACTTGCAGTAAAGATTAATGGACCTTTGACTACTGTACTTAAATAGCTGGTCTACAATGTGTGATTCTCAAGCACAAATTTGGACAGTTCCATGACAGTACCATCCCACTATTTCACATGTGCGTTTCTTCTGGGAGCTAATCTGTGTTTTCCCAGAGATACTAAAAGATAATGCATTTTTCTACCATGCAGCTGCATGGTTTCAGATCAAGCTTGTCACCATCAGACTGAGTCACTCATACAAGAAAACAGTCAGTGTAAGTTGTCTTAACAATTAATAAAATTGTCTCGCTCAGGAAGCACTCACAAAACTTAAGTCTTTGTCAACCCATTGACACCTCTCAATCCAGCTAACAAAACTAATCTCCTATGGAACTATGCCAAAAAACACTGATGGTTTAATTTCTCACAACTAAAAATCATTAATTGCATTAATAGAAATATGTGGAACATTGGAAAAAAAGATTAGAGATCCTTTGTCCTGAGACATTAACACTTAAGAAGTGTTTAGACCTGTCTAGTGTTTCAGTTACTTCAATCATTAACTTTTATATATACAATTCATTTTAATTGACTGAGATAGCTCTTTACAAGCTGGTAGAAAAGGAATATCCACCCTCTTGGTTCTAATGTATTTTCTACCTAAAGCTGAACCAGCTTAACACCTAATAACCAAAAAAATGCTGTAAAAAAGTCTGTGAAAGGACTTCCTTCTTTGTGAAACCACAAATACGAACAATGCTCTGAACTTCTAAACGTGAAGACATTTAACAGCAAGCCAGTGCCCACCATCTTAGGCTCAAACTTTCAGGGTTTTTCCCACCAGTACTCTCATACCAAGTAAACCCATAGTTCATGACAAAACTGGGCAGGTTGCAACAGAGAACACTGCCAGGCCTATTCTAACAAGGTCCAGACTGTCCTCCACATACTGAAGGGTCAAATATCTTTCCGAGAAATTCATATATATACACATACTCTGACTTTTTTCAAATAAAATGATCATTACCTCTTGATGACTGTGGCTCTAGGAGGTTTCTTCTCTCTCAAATTGAAAGTACAAAAAAGCAGCTGCTTTGCCATTATCCAGTCCTGGTATGCATTCTACCCAGAAATACTGTATCATAAAAAATAAAGAAGAAAAGCCCATTTCAACCCCAGGACTCACTGTACATTTGCCATCTGCTGTTTGATCAGGTGGGCCACAAACTGATAGTCCCATACACAGAAATTAATTCAGCTGTTAGCTGACTTCTATATATCATCACTGACGTAAGAAAATGAAGTGTTATGGTCCTCATAATACATGCTTGCACACACCTTTGAGCCCAAATGTTCCTCATAGGGAACCAGTGATTCTAAGTGTTCCAATTCCTGCTTCCTATTGATCTCCAGCTGTCATAAGGAAATCATGTTCTGTCGTGTAAGGAGGGAATGCCAAACCCTTAAATACTCCCTGGAACACAGACAGTCTACTTTTATGTTCACATAGTGCTGCTCCAGCATCTTACACAGCACCACCGAGATGTACTCAAAGTAAAAGTGCCCCAGAATCTCCATTGTAATTTACTTCTCTACAGATCAATCTGCAACTGTCTCTTGGGCTGCTGGGAAGCATCACATTTTAGTCCCTTCAGAAAGGTTCCCTTTCTTTCTTTTTGCAATATCCACATTGCCACCTTGAATGTGTAGTTAAAAGATTAATGCTTTCCTCCCTTCAAATTCTTTCTGAAAAAAGAGGATGAGCTACCCAAAGAATTCTGATTTCTCACGTAACATTCCGATTTCAGCAATGAGCTGATTTTTTCTTTTATGCTTTGGTCTCTTAAACTGTGGAAGTGTCGAGTGAACAGAAGTACAGCATAATAAATGCACAATCTAGCACAAAGGAATACCGCTTCCAGAACTTAAAACCATAGAGAACTGAATTATGAGTCTGAATGACAAAATAGAGTTTAGCAAACCACACATTAAAGCCAGAAATTCTAATTGCTTTCAGGCTAAGTATTGCACTGAATGTGGTTATAATTTTAACAGATGTTCCTGGAGAAAGAACAGGCAGTAAATTACCTGAAAGCCACCTGCCATCTTTTAGACATCAGATTCTGAATAAAAATAGAATGATTCCTATTTTTTAATTTATTTATTATTTTTAATTTATTGAAAAAAATTAGCAACTCTCTGTATGGTCACCTTGTACATTATTTTTTGTTTATCGTTCAACCGACTTCTAATTCATTTTTCGATTTCTACCAGTAAAATGGTTCTGGTTTCTATCAGTAAAATGGGTACTGGTTTCTACCAGCAAAATAGTTGTATCACATCACACTTCAAAACAAAGAAAGAAGTATGCTATATATCTCTTCAGTCCCTAAATCATTAGTGCACTTCACTGAATGAAGCAGGTTGGGTTCTCTATAACAATCTGCTGTACGTTAGGTCCTCCAGCAAGAGAAAGAATATCATGCGAGGGCTGCTTCCACTCTTCAGAGCAGCTGAAAGGCTGGCTTGCTAAATGTACTGTAGCTGAGTCACTGTGCTCTGCACACACTTCTGCCACAGCGCGACGTTCAGCCTCCCAGCGTAGCACCAGCCATCCTGCTTACCACTGTTAGAAATGCCCAGTCTCCAAGGAGTGGGAATACTGACTGCAGCCTAATACTCTGGATTGCACTTGGTGTGTGCTACCCAAGGTTTTGAGTATGGATTACCTCCAAAGAGGCAATGAGTTTGTAGCATTTTTGCCAGTGATTTGTCAGAGATTTTTTGAGAAATGCAAATACAATTTTCCCTTGCTTGTTCTTATGTAGTTGAGTCTTTTGACAAATATATGGCAATCTGTGGCCAAATAAAAAATCTTTTCCCATGCTCCAATGAAGTCTCAGCCGTATTTGTTCGACCAATTTGGCTATCTTTGTTCACATTAAAAGCAACAGAGAGGTGGGAGAACTATTTGAGGGACAATGTTATAGATTTTCTTATGACTTGGTGAGAAAGCCTGTGAGTTCGTGGAAAAAATACTCATAAGGGCAAGTAAGAACTGAAAAGGGAGTATTCTAAAATACAAATATTTGGTTAATTAAAAATTTCCCATCTATAAAGATAGCTTAAACCACAGACTTAATAAATTCAGTATCTCCCTTTAAAAAGCTGGTGATTTGGCTGCAGTTGTTGTTACAAGCCATATATACGGTTTGGAAATACAAACCCCCTCTGCCTATACATTTCTACATTAAATTAAAGAGGGAAAACCATAACTGTGAGAAATGGGTAAATCAACATCAGATTGCTTGCAGAAAATGTAGCACATAATTTTTTTTCTCATTTTCTTTCTCAAAAGTAAAAGCAGCAATAGCTTTGCTAAAATTCCATTGACAAAATATCACATTCGAGAAGTCCCATTCAATTTTGTAATTGCTAACCCTTCTCCTCCCAGCACAGAAATTGTAAAAAGGCAATTCAAACACATGCAACCCCCAGCTGAAGGATATGCTTTTAAATGAAAATGAACATTCAGAGAGACCTCATACTCCATGTGCTGGGTCCTATCTGCTCGAAGCAGAAACTCCCAGCTGGAATTGTGCAGCACTCTCCTGGACAGCAAACTGGCTGGCCATCTGCCTGCATCTGTCTCTTCTATGGTATTTCCCAGTTCCCAAAGGATGCACTGCAGCTTCAATTCACTTTGCTTTGCAGTTGGCTGTACCATGTTTATAAGTTATTTGGCTGGTATGGACACATCATATTAAAGAAATATAAATCATTGAAAGTAGGTGAAGAAAATTACTTGATCACAAGCAAATAATAATAACAAAAAAAAAAAATCAAAAACAAAACCAAAAGCACCCCCACAAAACCCAAACAATCAAACAAAAATCCCCAAACCAGAAAATAGTGCCGGAGATCGAAGAATGAGAACACACCTCATTTGGCTGGCCTAGAACATTCAGCCACTGGCCCAGCAAGCTGCCTATTCTTCTGGCTGTTGAGGATTCAAACGAGAAACAGGAATCAGACAGAGACAACCATCTGTTTTACTCAGTGTTACATTACAAAGGTGATATTTTCCTATATTTTTTACATTTAGGGCAGAGAAAATGTTATTTTCCCTCTGCAAATAGATTGTTCTACCTTTATTTGAGTGGCTAAATGAACTATTAGAAGAGTATTTCCCATCCTCTGCCCACCGCCTCACCCTGCAGACTAGTGCAGCTAATGTTTATAAGGAAATGTATATAATTACTGTGTCATTACTGATTGAAATAAATTCTAGAAGATCTGTCTGCACTAGAAGAAAAAATATATATGACTGAGGTAAAATCCACAGCTCTGTGCTCTTAGAAACTATGATGACCCTGATGAGAAGAAAACTAGAGTTAATAGGTTTGAAGATATTTAATTAACCGGTATTTTCTTAGGTTGCCCAAGTTAATTTTGACTTTTGTATTAGTGCCTAGGTTTAGTATGGTTCAAACTCAAACAGTTGTTGAAGCACTCTGCATCTTAATCCTGGCACTCAAACCCACACTCTAAACAACATTAGCCACATGAAGAGTTAACAGAAATCCAAACAAATCCAATCAGAAGACATATTTTGCAGGCATGTATATGAGAAATATGAATATAATATTTCTTCTGAATGCAGCACTGAAAAGACTAATAGATGGCCTAAATCTCAAAAAAGTTTTCAAAAAAACTGGAAAAGGTTCAGACAAACCTCATAGGACTTATTCAAAGTCTGCAGTTTGAGATTCAAAAAGCTGTATTTACTTAACTTTTCAAAGGCAAGGGGTTTTAATCTGCTAAACAAAGGCATAACAATATCCAGTGACTGCAGCTGAAATTGGATACATTTTCAGCTATAAATAACGCATGATTTTTTATAGTAAAGATAATTATCCATGAGAAACCTTCTAGTAAGTGATGTGCTCAATTTTCCATCACTCAAAACGCCTTCAAATTAAGACCAAATATACTTCTGAAAGACATATAAAGCTCAAACAGAAGTCAGAAACTTGCTACCCTAAATGATGGACAAAATCCTGTTCCATTTTGTTGTGTTTTTTCAGGGTTTAGGGTTATTTTGTTTGTTTGGTGTTTTGGGGNTGGAGAAGATATCTCCTTTTTTTTCTTGGGGTTTTTCTGGTTTTGGTTTTGGTTTGGTTTGGTTTTTATTTTTGTTTTCTTCCAGAAATTCAAGTTATTAAATATAATGACATCTTCTCACATTAAAATCTATAAAATTTGTAACAAAATACATATTTTTATTCCATTTTGATGGCATCATTTAAATTGAGGAGTAAAATGTTGCTGAAAATTAATCTTATTCCAAATATCTGACCAACCACCAAAAAGGCAAAGAAGATAAAAAGTGAGGCCATGCTACCTGCCCCAAGACATACATGACCTATATATACAACCACCAGTGTCTATCAACTGAAAGGCAAATCTTGCAAAATTAGTTATTTTCTTCCTCATACCCTCCATTCTGTTCAGCTTCACTGAAAGAAATCCTAAATATGAGAGAAGGATTTCCAGCATCACAGTATGTGTAAGTCGTTGGTTATTGCTACAGATATCCTGAGAATAAATATTTCCTTCAAGGAAGAAAAAGGGATCTAAGGTATTTTTCCCTATCAGCAGTCTAAGGTTTGTGGGCAGATACTGAGCCCCCGACTCCCAGACCTCTGATTTCAATAGAGCCAAGAGCTATCTCTCAGAGTTAAGCTTTTGTTTTTAAATGAGACGTTCAGTCTCCACTGAGGTCTGAGTTTAGCAGAAGTATAGAAATGCAGAAAAACAAAATTTTGCACATTTCCTTCCCCCACAAAAAAAACTGCTAACAGCTAAATCAACTCTCATGAAGTCCAAACAAGTGTAAACTCTCTTCACCATCTGTAAACTGAAATTTATTTCAAAATAAACTTTGTTCTTATATTTGGCATTTTTATCTTACTGTGGTTGACAGCCACCTGGCTCAAAACTGTTACTTAAAAGAACTTTCAACAGTGGCTTTTTAAACACCTTCTAGCCTGAGTTAATGCAAACATAATTAAAATACCAACTTGAAAACGAAACCATTCATTTATCTCTGCTAATAGGAAATTCTATTTAGTACACAACTGACTATGGAAAAGATCCTGAAATGCACCTTCTTTCCAAAAATACACTGAAATCTTTCAAGCTTCATATTTCTCCTTGTCTGAGACATGTTCCCATAACTTGCAGAGTTATATATCATTCTCTACTGGGATAGCCAAAGACCAGTGGAAGGAAGGTCAGGTATTTTCACTGAGGTGCTATTTTTCGAGAGGTGTTAATGCCAGGACAGACCAGATAAATTTTTTTTTCCTTTTTTTTTTTTTTTTTTTAAGTGGCGATCAGGCTTACTGTTCAACTTGGAATTCTCCTCTGAAGTTGGAACATGCATTGTAAACATCCCCAGTCTGTATTACTTTATTATTGTTAGGTAAAGCGGTTGCACCAGCCCAAGAAAAATCTTCAGAAGAGTAGCTGGTTAAAGTTTATTTTTTGATTAATGTTTATTTTTCAGGCTTCACATGTGTTGACAGCCGCAGCTGATTTAAACCACCAAAATCATTATAAGGTACTTGGGTGGGTACCTCTCTTCATAGCAGTCCAAAAGGTGTTGCATTTTGGATTTGTGGTTAAACCCCAGGTGATAAGGGTATGGCTGAACAGTGGTTGGACCAGCATCACACTTTCTCTTTTCCCTACCTGCCCTGACTTGCAGCAAGAATACTTAGAGTAGACAAGAAATTGGGAGGTGACACAGCTGGGACAGCTGACTCCAACTGGTTAAAAGGAGATTCCACACTATATAAAATCATGTTCAACAATAAAAACTAGAGGGAGAGGAAGAAGGTGAGGATTTTTTGGCTTCGAAGGTGGCTGCTGTCTGGAGATTAGCTGAGCGCTGGTCTGCTTGTGGGAGGTGGCATGTGACTGTCTTTGCATTACTTGTACTTTTCCTCTCTCCTCCACTTATTAAGGTGTCTTTACCTGAACCCACAGTTTTTACACTTTTGTTTTTCCTGTTGCCTCTACTTCTAGTGGGAGTAAAGTGGGGAGTGAGCAAGTGGCTGAGTGCTTAGCTGCTGCTCAGGGTCAATTCACAATATTCACACTCGCCCACTGTACAAGCCCAAAACAGGACTAAAGCTTAGTAATTTTTTTTGATTAAAAATATCCTAAACTCCAAAATTTGCAGGACTCTAAACAACAACCACTGTCCAGGAAAGAAAAGGCAGTGGAAAGTGTATTTCTCTTTTAACTTTTTTCTTTTCCAAGGAAACGTGAGATTTGCATTTACTTCACTTTACAATCAGTATAAACTTGCTAGCTATTAATTGTTCATGTTTTGCACTTAGATTGCAGAAACTGAGGATATGCTTATTAAAAGCAATCTCTTCCTTGCGTAGGAAGATGTACTTAACCTTATAGAGCTGTATTGACAGCAGATTTCTAATATCACCTGCTTGCATTCCAGCTCTCTCAAAAAAATCACAAAATTATGTAGAACAGAGAACTTCTCCTGTTGTCCCACAGTAGACAGTAGAGGATACGATGGTAACATTTCTAACATTTCTAGTAGTTAAAAACTACTTCTTAGCACTTTGGGCAGAATTAGGTGTGTGAAAACAGTCACTGTTGAATTTCACTGAGCTGTGTTTAGGTATTTGTATTCCCTCACGAGGGAACCACTTGGTTATTTTACTGCGTCATTCTTGGATTGCCACCTTCAACACTGTTCTCATGAGAATAAAGAATCAGGAAAAAAATTAAGCTTAGACTTTCCTTTCTCATAATATTCTGCTTCATAGTGCACTAATTGTAAATTTCACTGGTGTATGAATCCATCAGGTTTAATTAGAACCCATGTAACATTTTTATGCCTATCTTAAGACTACACATTGTAAGGAAGCAAAAACTTATAAAATATAGACACATTTATTCTGGTGATTTCTTTGACTTCCAGTGAGCACTCCACTCATGGAAAGATGAACTTTCTAGAAAATTCCATTTTACTACACAATCTCATTTAGTCCTGCTACTCATAAACAAATTTAAATAACAGTCATAGACATTTTGACAGTGCTAAAGAATTTGCAGGTAATTTTAATGATGGAAAACATACTTCATCACACTTCTCAGAGTTCCAAATTGATCTTTGGCAGTGAGGCTGATAATTTGATTGTTCTGTAATGTACAAGTGCATAATTTCAAAAGCAGAAATCATTTTACAGAGAAACTAATTAAATGTAAATGAAGTCCTTGTACAGGATGTTGACACATAGTGATATATACAGTTATAATTGAATAAGAATAATAAAGAATAGCTCATCTAAATATCCCATTTAAAAATGACTTTCACATCAAAACAACTACAGTGGTATGATATAGTCCTCTGCATCATTAATTGGAAATATAAGACATTAAATAAGTTCTCTGCTTCCTTCTTTCCATCTTTCTATTCCCTCCTAATTTAAGATGAAACATCTTTTAAATTTACCGTTCTCAGTGGCACTGCTATTAAAACAGTATTAAGACACTTCCTATCACATAGGTAGGCTACACAAAGAAATGAGGTTCTGGACAGTAGGTTATAAAATTTATTTTAATTTTTTACTTCAAGTTACAGGTGTTAACATTCATTTTACATTGTCTCTTATAGAATGTAGATTCCATATTTTCCCTCAAAGGGATGCATTCTTCCATGAGTGCTGTGCCTCAGGGCCACCCTGGCAACCAGGTCCTGCGGGGGTCATGGACAGGCCCGGCCAGCTGTGCAGGATGTGCGCAGCCACGCTCTAGAGGCTCCACGGGGACATGGGATGAGTAAGAAGCTGGCACTGTCTAGCCCTGTGGTGGATTAAGCCCAGCCCAGAAGATAGCACAGAACCCAAAATCTGTTCTACACCTCTGCTGGTTATGCAGTAATCATCCATGGAAACTCTTGAGTATTGTCTGGAGTTCGGAGAGTAAATCACAGAATCACAGAATACTCTGAGTTGGAAGGGACCCAAAAGGATCATCAGTTCCAACTCCTAAGTAAATGGCCCATATGGGGCTCAAACCCAAGACCTTGGTGTTACGAGCACCATGTTCTAACAGACTTAGTCACCATTTTTGTAATTTTTTCTGGCAATACATGTAATTTTATTTGCTAATTTTTGTTATTTCAGCATTTTGACTGTTACTAAGATTTTTTTTTCTCCTGCTTTTGTTCTCTCAGTGATCCAACATCCCACTTATGGCATTAAATATGTGTAATTAATTCCCTGATTTTTCCCTTTTGTTTACTATGACGGGCAACAGAAATTCATTCTGATGGGAAAGATTTGTAGTAATCTTAGTCAATAACAATTTGTAGTAATCTTACTCAAATAGCCAATCAGGGAAATGTTTAATAAAGGCAGTATGATTGCACTCAAGTGTAATCTGTAATCAAGTGTAATCCTGATTTAATGGATCAGGGAAGAAGGAAGAAAAAACAACTCTGAATCAAGAAGCAGTCAATGTTGCAGACTAGAGAGAAGATTGAGCAATTTCCTGGCACATTTCTTTTACTGGTTCAAAATGCAAAAGATAGCTGAGATTCTTCTGGATGAGTTTAGACAGGATCAATGAACATATGTTGCCTTCTCTTTTTTTCTGATTAATTGGAGTAAACGTCACATGCTTGTTTAAGCAAAATCATCTGTATGGAGTTAATCTGTTTATTGATTAGCAGAAAGCAACTGTTCAGCTGAATCTCATTTGCTACAACATGGTGGTCCTGTATCCAGAAATACCCTGCAAGGAGAAGAACCTCCCTTTATATTTTCTACATCTTTTTTAAAATGGCAGTTCACACATTTGATAAGGATTTCTATATAGAGATAATTTTTATAGACTGCAAAAATTGTTCATTTATGACAAACTAGCCTGAATACCTGTTGTAAAGAGTGTTTTATTACTATGGCTTAGCATTACACTTATGTCATGGGTTGACTTATTACAAAATTTATTACAAAAATAAGTTCTAGCCAACTACTTACACTAATTTGGCAAAGATGTAGTATCTATTTTAATGACAAGTATTCAACAGTTATTTTACTACAACTTTAAAGACATACATGTATTTCAAACTGCTCACTATTTCACTTTATTGTGTAAATCAGTATTTATCCTAAATTTTCTTTGTTTGGAATTGTACAGAACTTTAAAAATACACTAATAGATCAGCTAAGTGCAAGAAAAGAGTCACTGACTACTCTGGTATAGGTAACAGCAAATAGAAGTAACTGTATATTTTTGTGGACTATTGGATAGATCTGTAATAACAACACCACATCTTAATTGTTTCTGTTCTGAAAAGTTGCTTAGGTACATAATTAATCCTGCTGAATGTGTGGAGAAAAGCTTTGAAAAGACATGATTACTTAGGGAATTTGCTAAGAATTACCAAGAATCCACCAGTGGATTCTGACTCCTGGAAAACAACATGTAGATTAAAAACCACAAATAATGAACTCATTTATTTATCAAGTAACGCTAACTGTATTAATAGATATTAATGGTTCCTATACCAATAAGGTAGAAGAAAAGATACACTTTGAAGCTGCAGTGTGAAATCAAAGTCAGAGCAAATGAGAATCATCATGACATCTCACAGGTGTATTAAAAACAGGCGATGGTTAAGTGTGACATTTTTACTACAAATAAACCTTAAAAATCAAAGGTGTGACAGACATAAGAAAAATACTGATATTAAAAAACAAGACTTCAGTTTTTGTGACTGATTCATTCGTGTCATAACCCTTCCTTCAGTCAAACAATAAATGATGTTGAGAAAAATGTTTTAAGGCAGCAAAACTTCACTTTATATCCTGGAAATATATACACCACAGAACAGTTTAACATATTTTTAACTTGTTGTTAGCATCTCTATTAATTTGCACAGGCCTCCTCTTGTTAATATTTGAACCTTTTAGATAATCATCCTATTTATTTGCTTATTTAGCTAACTGCCTTCATGCATGTCTTCAGTGGGGAATACAACTGGTAATTTAACAGCCAGGACTCTTCCCTAATCCTGTTGATGTATTTCCAATAATTAACATTCTGTGAACAGCTGCATTGTTGGATGTCCAAATAGATTGCACCAAAGATGATCATCTGTATGTTGTGGGCTTAGTGGACAAAATGAAAAAGGATTCTTTATTGATAACTAGAGTTTTTGTACATTTTTATGAGTTAATAGGGTTCAATTAAAATTGCCAAGTGGTGAGCTTCTTGCACAAGTCTCTGGAGCTTTGGAAGAAGGAAGTTTAATGAATGGTTGAACAGTTATCCTGATACCCTAGTAATTAGAGAACGGGTAATTAATGTGCATCTGTGGTAGACTCTGGGGTACTGTCAATGACCCTGCAGTGTGGCAGAAAAAGGAAATTATGAGCTTGGCATGGGAATACAGCTTTTCCTATTTTCTTAAATTTTAGATCTACATCTGTGTTTAATTAAAAGAAGAAATGAATTACCATTAACACCACTAGGCAATGAGTTCTGATTAGTTACGGTCCACATGGACTTTGAAACTGTTAGAAACTTAGGAGATCAGAAAAAAATTTTTGTGGATCCTTTCAAATGTCTGAAGGACTTTTCACAGAAGATAGCAAATATTTAGGGAAAAAAAAAAAACCTTAAAGGCTGGAAAGCATGCTAGCGAAAGACATCTGTATTTCTGTACAACTTCTAGTGTTACCAATTTTATTTTTAAGTTAGAGTGCAGATGCCCCAGTCCTGGCAGTGGGGCAGCCTCTGTGAGGAGAGGCCAGGGCTGCCCCGTGCTGCACATGGCCAGCTCCAGCCAGCAGCCGGGGGGAGAGCAGGGCATGGCCGGGCCCCTCAGCCAAGGTGGGGCTGCCTCTAGGAAAGTGCATTTAAGAAAGAGCAGAAATAGAGGCAACGCTAACGTTACAAGGAGGAGGTCCATGGCACGAGAGCAGGTGTTCCCTGAAGCCTCTGAAGCATGCATCTTGGAGGAAGGGAAAAGTGTGAGGAAAAAGTAGTGGTGGAGATGAGCTAATAGGGACTGGCTGCCGCTCCCTCTCCCACTGATGCTGCAGGGACAGGATGAGAATGGGGCATGCAGGCAGAGGAGTTGGGAGTAAAGTTAAGTCTGGAAAAAAGGGTACTAATGGTGTGGCTTTAATGTTTCCTGTTTTGTTTTCCTCTCCATGAATTAATATTTAAAATTTTATTTTGACTGGCAATCAGCTAATTTTACCCTAGTAAAGTCTGTTTTTCTGATAATGGTAATCGATAAGCAATTTCCCTGTCCTACTTCCCATAAGCTTGCTTCCTGTTCTTCCTATTTTCTCCCCTGCGGTTTTGCCCAGGGCTAACCCTCCATAAGATGTTATAACTTTAAATACAGTTTGGTAAGATCTGTTCATGACAACTACAATTTAGTCTTATTTAACTTTAGAAGGAATACAAAATCACCTTTTTTATTAAATATTTCGTTTGTACGAGTCTTGTACAAATTAATAACACTGAAGAACACTTATTGAAAGATAGTCCTCACAGGTGTTAGGTGACTAGGTAAGCTGACGCAGTAGTTTCTAGAGGGATTCTGAGGAAAATTGCTTTTATCTCTTGAAGCAAAATAGCATTCCATATTTCACATGATAATAAAATGTATCCTCAGGGTAAGTAAGTTGTCTCTACTTTTAAAACAAAACACAATTCAATTAGTATGCAAAAGTAAAGTACTGTTTTATGAGAACAAGTAACTCTCCCGAGCTTACTATTTTAGCAGATTCTGATACCTTTTGTAACAGTACACTAGTTCCAAATTAACACTGGCTGGCCATAACCAACCAGATTTATAAGATTCATTGAAATGTTGAGCATCAGCTCATAGTTAATTTACTAGAAGTGATTTAAGAAGTTCCAAGATGTGGCTTTAGTTAAGATAGAAATGCTCTTCAATACAACTAAACTTCTGAGTATCTGAAACTGCCAGCTTCTTTGAAAAACATAGTTATATATATATGGAACAGTTAGTTTAGCTGGACATGTAACTTGCACACACTTAGCTGAAAAAAATACAAACCAAACCATTTCCCATCCACATTTCAAAGTATCTAAACATATGTTCAACTTATCTATTACAAAAACACTTTAAAACACAAGTCAAGAATGCTTAAGGAAACCAGTCATAGATGAATTTAAAGGCAGCTTTACCTTGCACAAGCAATCCAGATGCAAACAGTACCCTAACTAAATTTAGGCATTCTTTATTTTTTTGTTTTTCTTTTATTTTTTCTAGTTAACTAAATACTAGTCAATCATTTTAGATGTATTTCCAGTAAATGTGAAACATACCATACCTACAAACTAGATAGATGCAGATAAATTGCCTAAACAGAAGTTAATTTTGTTCTGTCTCTCTGGTGAACAGCAAGTTGAGAAAAGCCGCTTGTGTTTGCCCACATCCATCAAAGACACTTCTCAAATATTAGTTTCAGGGCACTACAAGTCAGAACATTTCTAACATCAAGGTATTTTATTGATTATTTTTGTGATTTAACCCCAGCTGAGAACCAAACACCACACAAACACTCACTCCCTCCCCTCTCCTTCCCACCCCATCAGGATGGGTGAGAAAATTGCAGAGTAAAAGTGAGAGAACACTTGGGTTGAAATGAAGGCAGTTTAACAGGTAAAGTAAAAGTTGTGCATGTGAGCAAAGCAAAATGAGGAATTCATTCACCACTTACCATGGGTTTAGCCATTCCCAGAAAAGCAGGGCTGCATCACCCATAATGGTGACTTGGGAAAATAAATACCTTCATTCTGAACATCACTGCCTTCCTTCTTCTTCCTTCAGTTACACTGCAGAGCACAATGCCATACTGTATGGAATATCCTTTTGGTCAGTTAAGTCAGCTGTTCCAGCTGTGTCCCCTCCCAACTCCTTGTGCACCCTCAGCCATCTCACTGGTGGGGTGGAGTAAGAAGCCGAAAAGGCCTTGACTCTGTGTCTGTGTGGCTCGGTAATAACCAAAACATCTGTGTATATTAACACTGTTTCCAGCACAAACCCAACACAGCTCCACACTAACTACCATGAAGAAAATTAACAGTCAAAACCAGCACATTTATGTAAACAGGATGTTTATTATAGAAATAGGATATATAAATAACTAGAGCAGAAGAACTCTGTATTTTAACCAAAACCTGGTATACCTCTAGAGCTGGTAAAACACTGAAAAGGAAAAATTGTGCAGGTGGGTGAAATAGCAGGCCAGGGGCAGAGGAAGGTCTGTAGCAATGTCAACAGTGATTTCCACAAAGCAGTGTGGAACTTTATGAGGTAGATTGAGTCTTTTTTTTTTTTTCCCCCTAATCTTTCAGAAGCTTTCTAGTTTCCATTTCTTTCCATCTTATAAAATGAATCAGAGACGAGAAAAAAGAGATTCTCAGTTCATTTTACCTGTCCCCATAGTATCACATATAACTACAGTATCTTCAACAGCGCTGGAGTAGAATGTTTCTAAAACACTTATAAACATCCTTATAAACACACAAAGCAGTCATAAGCGGAGAGAAGTGTATCTCTGAGTGTGCTTACATCAACCATCCTGTTAAAAGGAATGGGAATTATCCAATTCAGTTCTAGAGTTTCAGATTAACTAAAGACTTTCAAAGTGAAGAAAGAAAAAAAGGTCATGAAAAAATATTAATTTAGAGTGAGATAGTGGCACACAACTTATCTTAAAGAAATTTGATCAGATTTAAGTTGCCATTAGGGAAAAAAAGATAGGAATTATTAAAGTTATAAGCAATATGAAGACATACTAAACTATGACTTCAAAAAAGCCAGCACTGGTCTCTGGCCTCAAAGACAAGCGGCTATATCCAGTAATGGTTTTGAGAGTCTTCAGAGCATTATTTAGTGGATGCTGGAATTAGCATCTAGGCATGATGTTGCAGTCACAAACCAGAATTGTCTAAGGCTTTCTGGAAGCCATAGGGAAATTTTAGTTATGTTGCTAAACTGATACACAACACATGCACTAGAAGCAGGAAAACCCACACTGTAACAGGATGCTGAGAATAAACCCTACCTGATCCTGGAATTTAGAAGCCTTAGCTACAAAAGTGGTTCTACTTACTTGAGATTCTTCTAAAAATCTGCTCTTGAGTGTTAAAGCTTATATATACCAGCATCCAAGTTTAGTTTTATACTTTTGTATAATTCAGTCACAGGTGATGGTTCTGCTTCCTTGA
>VYZQ01022070.1:76047-94594 GCA_013400655.1 Mystacornis crossleyi
CTGCTCTTGAGTGTTAAAGCTTATATATACCAGCATCCAAGTTTAGTTTTATACTTTTGTATAATTCAGTCACAGGTGATGGTTCTGCTTCCTTGAGGCAGCTGAAATAGAACTCTTGTTTACCTAGCAAAGAAGACTTTATACAAAATACTATTTTCTAGCAGTATTTCTTTAACAGTCTATTCACAAACACAATTCTTGAAGAAATTCTGCCTTACATGGAAGACTTTCTCTGAGTACTTCTGCAGGACTGAGTGACTCTGACTTGTTTTCTAAATCCCCTTCTGGTCTCACCAAGAGAAAGAGAGAGACCCACAAAGGCGAGATGCACTGGAATCAGTCCAAGTTAGTAGATCTGTTCACTGCTGATGAGCTGCTCAGACAATATCACATGATAACCTATTGTCTAGTCAGACAGTGAAGTACTGAACTGTATGATCCACCAGACCTAAGAACTGATCAGGGCTAAGTAAAAATGTAGGCATTGAAGTCTTAAGTCTAGGGCATTTTTCTTTTTAATTGAGCTATCTTAAATTTTTGTTTACTATCTGGATAGCAATAGGCGCTTTCGAAAGATGTTGCTCAAACAATACCTTGGTCATTTGTCTTCTGGTCACTCACATAATGCCTGTCTAGAAGTCAGTATTTCAGTGAATTCATGACTTCAAACACACTATTTGAGCAGAACAGGAGCAGTGTTCACTCAGAATGTTACTTTTACTGTCTTCTTAATATTTTTATAGTATTACTCTCCATCAGTCTTCAAGATTCTGTACCAGTTCAGAAGATTGAGAGGATAACTTTACAGCAGTATTCAAGGTAAAACACATTTCAAGTTGATGCCATGTTAATGGCTAATGTTAGGTGAGAAACAAGTCATTTGCTCCCTGGAATTTATAAGACTAATGACACTTCTATATTATTCTGCCAAGAGAATTTAGTTTAAATATGTATGAACTTACACTTCCATACAAATGCAATAGCATGCTGTTCATAAAAAGAATGGAAATAAAATATGCAAATAATGCTGTGTAAAAGCCTAGTGTTATATCCACTATGCATTAAAATTCTTTGTCCAGCAGTGCATTTCACATTGAAATAGCTTATAAATAAATAAACAAATAAGCAAACAGGATTAATGTCTTTAAATATGCAAGGTTTCTGACAAAATATCTGACACAATGAATTCTTCTCAATATATAAATTTTGTAATAGGTTATTTATAGTAACCTAAATTATGCTTTCATCCTCACATATTCTGTATATATTGTGTGTAGCATTTTGTTCCATCTTTTCCCTGTAATTTTACTTTCTTCAAAAATAAATTAAGAAACTGTCAATATATTTACCAACAGATTCATTGTATATTGGCCTTTCTCATAAGGAAGATACTCTCTGTTAAAAGAGTGAAAACACAGTTTCAGAGTAATTTCAGGGAAACTTCACTGCCACAGTAAATTTGTTCTCATTGCCTGCAAACTTATTTCATCTGGGCAAAGGTGTTGTGCACATTTGAAGCAATAAGTGTCATCTTTGGAGATCTTTGAGTGTGTTGAAAGAGCTAAACAATCAGAATTAGCAGGTTCTCTGGAGTGAATCTTGAGCACCACGAGAAGAAAAGGATTGATAATGCAAAAATTCTACCACTTTATTTTCAACATGGAATCCAAATATCTCCCTAAAGGTATTACATATTGATTTCAAAACAACAAAACTAGCTTCCTTAGATTAAATTAAATGAAAATAAATGCAGTTTCTCAAAGTATCCTTTTTAAGACCAAGTTAAAGCTTATACATAAGAAGAAAGAGCAAAAGAGTGAAGAAAAATTTGAGGGAATGAATTAGAAAAAGAGAGTAGGAGACACTGAAATTAATGAAATAATTCCTTCATTGATTAAATATTTTTAGGGATTGCTCTAGTCCCTGAAGTACCAGTTTTCAAAGTAACCCGCATACTCTCTGTCATTTTCTATATTTGTTTACACACACCTTTTTATGACATACTGGTTTTGGTCTGAGTTCAGCATATTGCAGATTTTCTGCATATGCAACATTTAATTGTATATACAGCTCCGAATGACATGAAACTATTAGATCAAAAGGTGTAGACAAAATTCAGACATTTGCAGTTTCTGCAGTTGCAATTTTTGTGGCACTACCTGGGTTTAGTGTCCCTGTTTACAAATGTTTTTTCCACAAAATAAGATAGTGTTTTTAGCTTTATGGGCAGTAGTTGCCCTTAACTGAAGACAAATAACAGCAGAAGATTCAACATAAATACACAAGTTAAGTATGTGAAACCTTCAAGCCTTATCAATCCAATTAGTACAGTCCAATTAGATCAGTTACAGAAAACTGCAGCTTCTTTAAGTTTTGGACATAGAAAAGGATAGGATATTTTAAAAATTTTCATCTTTGAGGAAGGCACATGCTCATATCACATTCTACAATGAAGACCATGGTCTAAAAAGAAAGAATTAGATGCCTGAGATGAAATACCGGCAAAATTGATTTTGATAATAAAGCAGATACAAACATATGAAGTATTATGGCGCATTGCCTACAAGCAAATTAATTCTAATTATTCTCATATTGTCTCTAAAAGCTTGCTTTACAAATTAAGTTTACTGATTTCAATATTATTTTCCCACCATAAATGAGGAGAATTTGACCTTTGTTTATGGAGAACTTGCTACACTAGAATGCGGAAAGTAATGGAAATCTTAAGGTTAAGATGATGTGCAGCACAGACTATAAAGAGTAAATCAAGCAGAATTCAGAATGACTTTTGAAGAAATAGAATAACATTTAACACAACCTTTTATAAAAGAGAAATCGGCTTTCTAATCCTTTGTTACTTACATGAAATAAGGTTTCATTTTATCACTTGTAGATGCTGTGTTTTCATTACATCCATCAAGTTACTTAGTCAGAACTCTTATTTCCTTCCCTACAAAGCAGAAGGAAACCTGATACCAGAAAAAATAAACGTCTCTAAAAAACCAATCCATCCAGTGATAGATTTTTTTGGAGTTTTTATTTAAAAGAATGACTGCATTTTTAAAGTCAGCTTTTTTTTGTACATGTCAAGTCACAAGAGAAAAGTAGTGTCTACAGTGTAATGCTTTAGCATCTTATTTCCAACAATGAACAGTGTGTATTTAAAAAAACTGTAAAATCTATGAAATGGACAATTTCCATAATATGCCAAGAAGAAAATTTACTCCTATTACCATACATGTCAAAAATCTTCCATATTATCAATACTTGTAGACTTTAAATAAACTTGACTTCATAAAGTTGGATACTCTCCTCAGTGACTTAGGTAAAACAAATATGTCTGTTATTCTAGAACATGCTCTGATGCACAGTATTGTTTTCATTCAGTTCCTTGTTTCCTTCCTTCTTCGTGTGAAGTTTTATTCTTGTAGCTAGTTCAGGGTAACCTAATTTAAGTATACGTGTACATGTTTTTAATTTAATTGTTGATGTTGCAGAGTTGCCGCAGACCAAGAGATTTTTTTTTTGAGATTTGATGGTTAAATAGTGCCCGAGTGGTAGATTATTTTTTAGTATTTCACATTCTGTATGCTCAAAAGAGTTAATATTTTCTTTCTATAGATGATTTTTGATGAACATTCAAAAAGTGTTCTTTGCATATATATTGTTTTATATTTTTTAAATTTTTAAATTAGTTTGGTTTTTCAATTTTTTTTTAATTTTAAAGTTGAATAAGTCATTTTTCATATGCATTTTTACATTTTCCTGTTTCATACATGAAGCTTCTCTCAATTTTGTAAATCAGACAACACAATCTAAAATAACACTGATAAACAAACTGAAATTCTTCTTGTCTACTGAATTATTTTAGGAATGTTACTTGAAACTTATTCAGGTCTTATATGTACATATTTTTATTCAGTGCAAATTCTAGTCGTATGTATGGACTTTGATCCTATCTAAACAAAAGCCTCATCTGACAGAAATCAAAACTAAGTCTTCATTTCTATTCTTATAGTCATTCTTGAACTTGGGCGTGTGTTGCATATGTTCTATGTTTTCTTTTGGTTTTAGAAAGAATTAAAATGCCCTTAAATTTTGCATATTTGTTTTCTAGCAAGGTAGACTAAGTATCACACAATTTCCATCCTAACTGAATACTACATTTCATGGCATCAAAATAACAAGGTCTGGGGCTAAGGAAATTTTCAGAGAAATCTAGCTAAGACTCCAGGTTTTCTAAAACCAAATAAAGAAAATAACATTGCTGTGTCATAATTTGCATTAAACAAAATTTACGTATAAACAAAATTGCAAAAAGGAATCACAAAAAACATCTCCTCAAAACTTTTTCACTGCAGTCTATAACTGAAAAGAAATACAATGACAGCTCCTAAAACTATTTCCACAAAATGATTTTCCATCCTCTGTGATTGGGCACATTCATATAACATGCTTATTGCTCCACAGCCACAGAGACACATCTGTATTTTTTCCCGTCTGGCTAATTAGTATATAATCTATCTGAAGAAGTATTGTTTGTCTAGAACACCAAGTTATTGGCTCATTAGTTAAGTATTCTCATGAAGATGCTGGATTGTCCCCAAGGGCTGGAGAACAGTCTTTGGCCACAGCAATGCCTGCTAGTTTAGCAGTGTCACATCAATTTAAAATACCGTTCATTCATCTCCATCATGGTGATTGGGAGAAGCTCATACTTTGAAAGCAGCATGTGATGTTACAATCTGTGGTAAAATAAAGTAGAGTAAAGTAGCTTTTGTGTGATTGTCCGCTTTTAAGAAGTTTTACCCGAAGTGATACTAGAATTCTAACAGTAGGTGGTGATGTGTTTAGTGAAAAATATTTTCATTGTGGAGGAATTCTAGTTGTATTATTTTATACCAGCAGATGTTATGCAGTCCTAATTATATGTCTATTAAAAGTAAAAACACTTAGTAAAATATAATAAATATTTGAAATTGCCATAATATAATGCAATATTGTATACCATATCAACGGGGAAACATTTATAGTAATGCAACATTGACAGCATTAGTTCTGCATATAGTGGGTTTAATTGTAAAATATTATTTAAGATAACTTTTAAAAAACTTTTATTTAAAAAACAAAAAACTTAAATTAAAAAATTTAAATCTAAATATTTTAAAAATATTTAGAAGCTATTTAAACTATATGAAATCAAAGTAGCTAATAGAGAACAAAGGAAAGATAGGGTGGGAAAAATCTGCTTAACATTTTTTTTTTAAAACATTGCTTAACCTATTCCTTTTCTTCCTTGCCCACCATCACTTATTTCGTACGTCTACAAAATACCAACTTGACGGAAGTCATGCAATTTTACAAATTCACCTGCTTTCTGACCTTTTAATGCCAGTGCTGCACTTAGCAGAGGAATACTCTAAAGAGTTTTAAACACCAGAAGTCCATTAGACAAAACATAGCACCTTGAAACCACATATAAAACATTTTGCTTACTTGAGTCTGGATCCTCACATCATGTAAAGAAAGGAAATTGAGAATTAATGTTTATAGCTGTCAGTTGCTATCAGAAATATTAAAAAATTAGACTGATAGCTATAACCTTGTAAGTGTGTGTTCACTTAATAACTGTAACATTACATATCTTGGAGTGATTGCTTGAATATTTATGGTATGTGGCAGAGTTCATTGTAGTGCAATCACACATATAGTTAACTTGAAACACTGTGAACTCAAGTATTCTTCAAACTTAGCAACAGTAACCATAAAGTCCCACTTTATCATTTAAAATGCTATGCACATATGTATACATTTTTATAATAAAATTCCATTACAGTATTAACAAAATTATTAAAACATGTAGAAAGTAGGTAAAATCTATTACAGGCTCCCTGAGCCCCATTTTAAAGACCTGAAATTGAAAATTACTTCATTCCAGGAATTTTAGCAATTAAAGCAGAACTATCCATCACCTTTTCACCTTTTCCCCCCCTCCTTTTTTTTTGTTTTTGTTTTTGTTTTTTTAGGTTTCGTGGGTTGTTTTTTGGGTTTTTTTTGGTTTGTTTTGGTTTGTGGGGTTTTTTTGTTTGTTTGTTTTTGTTTTTGTTTTTGTTTTGTTGTTGTTTAATGGCATACATGACATTAGCAGAGACAAAATTGGAAAAGCTTCAGAAAATTTACTGCAGTACAAAAAGCCTAAAGAAAGTTTGGCCCCAAACCTTACTATCTCTCTATATATCTATCAATTGTATCCCAAAATTACACTAATATAGTATGTTGAGTTACCTAAGAATTTCTTGTGATTTTGGTATATTAAGAACATGAAACAGGTTTTTCTTGGCCTGCATTCTCTGCAGCTATTCATCCTGAGAATGATGGCTTCCATACTATCCTTGCTGCGATGTGTTAAGCAAGTGTGGATGCTGTAATCTCTTGACAAAGCCTACTGTGTTTCTGAAAACTATAGCAAGACTGATAGAGAGACCAAAGTTGATACCAGTTTTTATGTTCATTTGATAAAAAATACCTGATCTTTCTATTATAGTATAATTCAATTTTTCACTTTCAGATTTAGCAAACATAATCTTGAAGAATGAGTGCGGTATTGTTGTTCAGAGAAGCCTATGCAAAAGCTTTTTTGACTGATTTTTTCATGAGCAATCTATTTTTTCTCTCTTTTTTTTTCCTATTTTCTTTACCTGCATGAATAGAGTCTTGCTTTTAATTTCTCCTTCTCTACCTTTTCACTGGTAAATACTGCAACTAGTACTTTACTAGTACTTTAAAAGGAGCCCATGGATTTCAGCTGAAAAAAGATAATTTTCTTTGCCTCAGTGGCAGTACTGAAGAGGGTCTGTAAGGATTGAAAATTCATTCTGGCAGCTGGAATAAAATGTTTTTGTCACTAAGCTAGAAATTGTGATGATTTGAGCATTTGTGTTTGATACAATAGACTTAGATTGATTTTTGGTAAGCTGTATTTTTTCTAAATGAAGAAGGCAAAATAAAATTTTAGAAATCTGTCCTGGCTCTAAAGTAGAACTTTACACCACAGCATGTCTTACACCCTGCATGAATAATGTTCTTGGAAAAAAGTTCAGAAATGGCTCCTTTGCTTTTCTGACTCAAAGTCATAGGGATACTTTTCATTACTTTCCGTTAGAAAATCCAGGGTTATTGTCTCGTATTCTCCTCAACCAAAAGAAAAAATTGCTAATTCATGAATATCACAATTTAAAATAAGAATGCAAAAGCACAATTTCACTGTTGAATCATAAGGCCTATAAAACATGATAGACTGATACTACATCAACAGTGAGTGTATGATTTGGATTCAGGTTAAAGGAATATAATCATCGCATATTGTTTTATTTTTTTAAACATCGATCCACTTTCGATAGTGCCATCACAAGTAAAAGAATAATCTTCTTTTTCAAGATGTAAGGACATGTTCTGGTCCTTACATTTCTGTGAGATAAAATTAAAATATTGTTAAAGAAGAAGTTTCTAAAAATCCATAATCATGGCCTAAAAACATGGTGTCCAAGTGTGAAAATGTGAAATCATCAAAACGTAATGACAGAAATGAATAAATGAAAGAATGAATGAGCATCGTTCTGGTTCATCAAAATAGCTTTGCTTTGATATTTCACACTGTGGGGTTTTTCTTTCCTCTCACTATGTAAGGTTCCTAAAATTTTATTTTAAAATCATTTTAAGAAAAAAAAATTGTTTTGAAAACACCAGAATATTCATTTTCACATGTCTAAAAACCCTTGGGACCTATCTCTTGAAATAACGAATTTGCAAATTAAAAAACTTAAGTTCATCAGTAGATCTCCAGACAGTGAATCTGTTGTTCTTACATGTCTTTACATTGCTTTATGCATAATGCTTTTCCCTTGTATTTTTGTGAACATTTATAATAAGCTTTCTTTATTGTGTTGACCATTATTTGTAAGAAACCATGTTCAGTTATAAATGCTGCTCAATAGATGCTCTTTTCTCCCTCCATCCTTGTTTTACCATACTAAATACGAGATAACGGAGGAATATGTTAAACATTGTAGCACTTGAATATCATTCAGCACTTTTATAATCTAGGTAAAATTTTAATGAGCATTGGACATTTTAAAGAAGGAAAATTTTTCTTCCCAATTCATGGAAAATACAATTAAAATTGTACTCACTGTATATTCTTTGACCAGCACTGCTAAATTTTTGGCATATTTTAATCTGATAAACTGATATAATATTAATTTCTGACCTTGGGATTTTGCATTTATTACACATGCAGAAACATGCAGAAAGAAACCTCTCAAGATACCTTAAAGTAGAACCAGTCAAAAAGATGGTGGTCGGCCCGTACTGGATATTTTATAAATTCGACCAATTCGACCAACAGTTTCACTATTGCTGCTGTTTTCTTGTTGGGTATCTTGAACTATCTGGATCTGCAACTAAAGATTTTCTTTTCCTTTTCTTTTCCTTTTGCTGCAGGTGGGAAAAAGAAGTTCTATGTAATTCTATTCTTTTATCTAGAATATAACCAAATTGCATCATTTCCCCATTTTTTCAAGGATTTTCATGTAAAGTTCAAAACCTTGCTGCAAGTAGTTTTAGGAGGTTATTAAACTTAAATATCCATCCCTAAATTTTTTGATTTTAAATATGGAGAAGTCAAAGTTAAGTTGCAGTTATTTTTTAAGACATCTGATGTCAAAACATTTTATTTCATATTTTATTTAATTTTACATATTTTTTAAATGAAAGATGTTCTATATTTAGAGGATCATGTACAATGCAATTATGCATAGCTTAAAAAATAAAGGACACTTTAAAAAAAAGTAATAATGTATTGGAAAATATATTACCATCTTTATTTTTTTCTTTTATGTATGAAGCAGACTTTTCCTTGCCTTTTAAACTGAGGATTTTAGGTCATTCCTCGTTATCTGTAATAAACCCTGTTTCAATGTTTGCGTCCTAAACTAGACTTTTTTCTATTGGTTTTTATAGATTATTGATACAGTTTCTTGTCAGTGTGTAATAAAAATTCTAAATGATAATTCAAGAACGAATTGTGACATTGACCACTGCCAAGTAATACACAAAAGTTTCAGGATAAAATAAAACTGTGATTTATATATGATAATCTAGCATAATTTTAATTAATTACGCTAGATTATCATATATAAATCACAGTTTATATATGTGATATGTAAAGACATATAAAAATCACAGTTTTTATATATCTTTAGTCAATCTTTTTTTCAGGAATTCTGAGAGCTACATTTCTCAGTGACTCCAAAAGAAGTTCTCAATATTTAGTACTTTGGCAAAGTGCATACGTCCTATTTTATTAATTGTTTCAGATACATGATACTCCTTGGGGATATGTTCAGTTACTTTTCCAGTTTTCATGACATCTACTGTCAGAAATTGTTTCTGGCTGCAAACAGATGGTGTTTTTCCTCTTATGTAATGTCCTTACCTGAAAGATGCAGAATGTGCAGCAGTTAATTCTTACTTCAGACGTCGATTCTCTTCAAAGCCTATATTAATTCCACACAATTTTTCCTTACAGAGAAAATTATATTTCGTTTCTATAACCTTTAAATAAAATGAAATTGGCAGTACATTTAGCTTCATTGTGGTGTGCAGTTTATTTCTCATTGTTAGCATTTGAAAGAAATTAATGTCAGAAATTTGGCCCCAAAAATATTCTGTTGTTTTTCCAGTATTCAGGTATGTGTTTTTTCTTTCCTCCAAGTGACTAGTAATCCACTTTGAATAAAAAGTATTGTGTTAATTCAAAAGAGCCAACAAAACACTGATTTTTGCTTCCAACTCTAAGATTAGTGATTGGAGCACATACAGCTTCAAGATCAGTTTGCCAGTTTTTTTCCACTTTATATATAAGGCAGAAATGTCACACAACCTAAACTAAGTAAGGCAGGAGTAAGTACTCTAATACAAATGTGTTTGAGATAATTCTGCAGTTATTTCATCAGAAAAAATCTGTTTAAAGTACACATTTGGTCCGTTTGGGTAAAATTTGCTGAAAGGTCACGAGAAGTTTCTCTTTCTTAAGGTAAGGACTACTACATATACTTAAACACAAATATGCTTAATGTTCCTAAATAATTAACTTGAAATTTCTCACAACTTAAAATCATTAATGTGCAATATTTATTGTTTATAAAAGATTTAATGTATCTCTGCAGTTAAAGGTTCTTAACACATCTATACCTGGGGGTTATCATGATCATTCTTTCACAGAGATTTATACCAGCAGTGCTAGTTGTAAAGAACATCCCAGCCCATCTCTTTTGATTCCATTTGAAAAGAAATGTGTTATTTTATTAGCAAATACTTACATTTTTTTTCAGCGCTTTAACATGAATGAGAATCATTATGAACCCAGTTATATATCAGTGGGGAAAAAAAGGTAATATTTCAGACTCATAAGCCCTTCTCTCAAACTTCAAGCTGACTGCAAGCTTTTCCTTTGAATGATACATAATTAGATAGATTAAGTGAAAGGGGTTGGAGTTTGTGTAGCATGGGATTATATTACCATATAAATAGCGGAGTTTTGTACAAGTTGATTTTCAGGCGTAAGAAGGTTATACCAAAAAAGACTTATGAGTACATGTGCATCAATCAAGTCTGGGTTGCACTAAGTTTGAAATCCCACATTAAGCTGGAAAAACTGATTATTTATGTGAAAAAAGAATCTTTATTATTCAGTATTGACTTCAAAAACATTATCAGCATGATACTTACCAAACTAGCATGCTAAATAGATTGAGAAGTAAGAAATCAAAACTGTCTGAAATACTTCTATAAAGTGTAGGTGTCTGAAGTTTTTCTGATCAATATCTATTTGCTAGGAGACTGTATATACAAGAAAAAATAAATGCAGAAAAGGCCTCATTTGAAACAACTCCAGTGCTCATGAAAAAAAAAGTGAACCAGCTGTAGAACAAGAAAAAAATTCTAAAATAAAATTGTAATTTTAAAATTTAATATTTTCCAGAAGTGTTTTAAATTGTTATCAATGTTTGCAAATATCACCTATATTTCATATGTATTTTCATGATGAGGCTTTGAAACCTGTGAGATTATCTACCAGCACAAAACTAGCACACTTAAAGTGCATTTGGAGGCTGTGAGATTTACATAATTTCAAGACTGAATGAAATCAAAATCTAAGAAAATGGAAATAGTTTTATTTCTGGACCAATATTTGTGAATAATTACATTCATTCACCAGAGGACATGAAAAAAGTTAATGTAGATACACACAGAAATATTTTTCTTGTCCTCTTCAGAACCATGAATAGACTTCCACAGAGATTTCCATGAGATGTATAAATGTCTGATTTGCACTATGATTTCCTGTTACCTATAAAGAGCTAGAAATTGTTAGATAGGCATTTTTCTACAACTTAAGATCAACAATTATGTTTTTAGAAAACATCTTATATGCCATAGGGTCAAAGTATAAAGCTGTTGTTGTGAGTCAGTTTATAATTATTTCATGAAAGCAGAATCAGCACATTTATGTTCTAGATACAGGAAAGACTGAAAAAGGACTAAGATGGCAGCATGTTAAGGGTGTTTTTTCTGTATAATTTATGATACTGGAAAGGAGAAGGCTTTTTTGCACTTTAAAAGGAAAAGTTACAAATATGCATGTACAATCCTTGATTTTACCAGAACAGCTATCTCAACAAAATGTAGAGGTTTTTTTTTTATTTCACCTTTCTGATTTAGGGTTTGGATTTTTGGCTGAGAAAATTTAAAATTAGTGGTTTACTACTGCTCTTCTAAACTGATGTTCAATGAACAAGGGCATATCTCACCGCAATTTAGATAGTTATATAATTGTTAGGGAAACATCAATTACTGGGATTATATAATATTTTCATACTGTTTTTCTAGAGAATTTACTTTTTCTTCGCTTCTTCTAAAGTCAGACTCTCAGGGAACTTGATTTAGAAAAAAATGGTTCCAGAACTATGCAAAACTTGTTTCCGACATAATAGATATCCAAGCATAGCAAACTTTAACACAAAAATTTGCCTTGACTTCTGTGAGGAACAAATTTAATTTTGATTTTTTTTTTTTCAACATTGTTTGAAGATTACCAGAGGTAAGTAGGGGAGGGGCTGCCAACAAGCCATGTGCCTGAGGCAGCTAGGAGAAGATGGAGAAAAGTTCTGTCTCTGGGAGCACTTTGCCTGACAGCCATTTCATGTCTCACATGGAATAGGCAGTCAGTTCCTCTGAGGAGGAGGAGACCACCTAGGACACCATGGGCTCTAGAAAGGTTCTCGAATCAGGTGGCAAAAGGTGTCCACCAATGGACTGCAGCTGAATGTTTGGCAAACATTTGGCTGGCTGATGGTCTCCTGCCAGCGAGCAGACATTGGGAAGAGCTGAGGGGTACAAAAGTAACTGCATCACAAGCTACGAGGCTTTACCTCGCTCTCTCTCCCTCTTGCTGAACACTTGGCCAGACACCCATTGACTTTTCTTCACTGACCACCTCTGAGCCTTGAGCCTAGTCTGTGTCCTGCCCTACTCCGGCCGTCGCCTGTCCTGCCTCCCTGCAATCCTGCCTGACATCCTGCTTCCTTCCTCCCTGCCTACCTCATTCCTGCCTGAACCACCAGCTTTCCACCCTGCTTCGCCGGTCCATGGCAATCCACGGCGATCCCTGCCACGACCCTGCCCAGGGCCCTGCACCTCCTACCCAAGCACCCACTCCCCTTGTGTGTGGCCACCCGTCGCTGCGGGAGCTGTGCCTGTGGAACTGTGCCTCTCCAGGAGCTGCGCAGGCTTCCCGGCAGGCCGGGTGCACACATTCCCCACCGCTTGGACATCAACAGCACTCCAAAGTTCTGGTGGTTGGGCCCACTTTTTCTGTCTCTCTCCCCCGTCTCTCGCTCTCCCCCCATTATTTTTCCTTCTCCTTCCTCCTTTTCTGTTGTTTCTATTCTTATTTACTAGGGCAGTGCACTTTTCATTACCAATAAATTGTTCTCAGATATAATATTTGCCTCATTTGGCATTGTTTCATCCTAAAACATCTGCTTTAAAAGAACTCCCCACAGTTCCCCACAGTGGAATGTGACAACTTGTGTGCTGGTTTTGTCTGGGATAGAATTAATTTTCTTCACAGTGGTTGGTATGAGACTGTGTTTTGGATTGTTTTGGGTTTGTGCTGAACACAAGGTTGATAAAATAAAGATATTTTTGTTATTGCTCAGCAGCGCCTACATAGAGCCAAGGCCTTTTCTTCTTTTTGTATTATCATGCTGGTGAGGAAGCTGGGGGTGCAAGGGAGGTTGGGAGAAACACCCAGGACAGGTGACCCAGAGTGACCAAAGGGATATTCCAGACCATGTGACATCCTGCTCCGTATACGGAGTGGGGGGAAGAAGATGGAAGGCGGGACATCTTAAATGAAGGCGTTTGTCTTCCCAAGTCACCATTACATGGAATGGGGATCTGCTGTCCTGGAGATGGCTGAACACTTGCCTGCCCATGGGAAGTGGTGAATGAAATCCTTTTTTTTGCTTTGCTTGTGTAAGTGACTTGTACTTTCTCTATTAAACTGTCTTTATTTAAACCCATGAGTTTTCTTGCTTTTACCCTTTTGATTCTCTTGCTGATTCTGCTAGTGGAGAAGTGAGCGAGCAGCTGTGCGTGGCTTGGCAGCTGGCTGGGGTTAAACCACAACTTCGTATTGAGGCAGACATCTGTCCTACTTAAGATCTAGAACTCTGTTAGCTGTGAGAAATATCAAAACAACTGGATCCATGTAATTACAGATTCATCTCCTGGGCTCACTCCTACTTTAATAACAACCTAGAAGTAGTTATGCACTACCCCTCAGAACAAATCAGTTTTATTTTGTGCCTTTTCCCTCAGTGTCGAACAAAATATTCATTATTCAGCAGACTGGAAAACAAACTTCATGAAGGAATGGAAAAAAAGTAAGAAAATTTTTTTTAGGATTTTCTGGAGCAGTTTCAAATCCTCTGAGCTTAATGACAGCTTTTTCCACTGACTTTAAAAATTCTTTTCATTCAGTATATTCATAATAGACTACAAAAGGCCCCCTTATTTGAATAGTTAAAAAGAAGAGAAAAAAGAACTAAAGAATGAAAGCCAAGGTTGTATATATTCTATGTGTGAGAAGAAACATCCTTATTAAAAGAATGATTAAACTTTGGTGTAAATAATCAAAGTGGATTCTCTTTACCAACATAGCCTGTGTGACAAATTTTAACTAGATGTTATATTTGAAACTGTCTACATGTGGAAGTTAATGAGAAGGAATTTATTTACTCCACTGTTGCCGTTCTTACAGTGCCTGTTTGGCAAAGAAAATGTTGTACTAAAGAAAACTTCAGTACATTGTATCTTAATATGTTTCCAAAGCATGATAAAATCCTTTTCATGGCAATACTCTTACAGCAAAAAAGTGCTCTTCTGGAGAGTTACTGAGACAAGTTACTGTCTCAGTAATGAGACAAGTTAGTGTCTCATTTTACATTTTAGTTTATTTCCCATTTATTTCCCCATGTAGATGAGCCCCTAGACAAATTCAGCCTCCTTTTCTTCTTTTTTGGGTTTTTTTTTTTTTTTTTCTTTTTTGTTTTGTTTTGTTTTATTTTGAGGGGGGTTTTGGTTTGGTTTGGTTTGGTTTTTGGGTTTTTTGGTTTTTTTTAATGGACAACTGTTCAATTATTGCAGCCTGTGATAAACCAACTAGGATACAAATTGCAGCTTCTAACCTTGAGCTCCCTGAGTATATGCAATTCTTGGCAAAGAAACTTCATCAGTACTTTTCATTACCACTGGTATTTTCCTGTGTTTTGCTAATTCCAACAGTATGCCTTGTTAATGCTGTTCCTGGAAATCCAGATAAAGTAGTGCACTTTGCAAGACATTACAAGGAAAATGCTGCTTTGTCAACATTGTTTACACTTTTGTTATCAAGTAATTCCTTCAGTATTGGCAACATTTTGTAACCACTCTCTTCCTTACAGTACTGGTGTGAGCTATGCTGCCTACCAATACTGGGGAGGTGGTTTTTTGGAGGGCAGAGGTGTGCTTTGTTTTGTTTTGTTTTGTTTTGCTTTGTTTTTATTGTAGCCCCTCTGATTGGATCATTTGCTACTCTGAACACCTCTAGTTTGTGTTTAGCGTGACATAGCTCAAGTCTTGTAACTAATTTACTTTTGTCTGATATGGCCAGGGATTCTGTAGCTTTTGAACCAACACTCAGGAACTTCTAACTGGTTAAGTAAATTCATTCACAATGAACCCTTTAAAAAAATATTGATACTATCTTGTAACTGGAAAATATCTTCATACCAAACTAGTAACTAATTTTACCCTCATAACAGATCTGATCACTTCTGTGTTTCATAAAATTCAGCTGCCTGAAGCCAGTTTTATACAAAAATCTTGGGTTCCCGGTCTTTTTTCCTTGAAAATCTAATTAACTGTATTCTTTTAAATAAGAAGATTACTTTCTGTGAGCAATTAACTGAAATTCAGTCTGCTTTAAACTTTTCAATATAGCAATGAATATTTATAAACTTAATAGAACTTCACCCTGGTAGGCAAACCCTTTAATCTTATTTGAAGCAGCGTGGGGCCCAAGTCTCACTGGATTAACATCATATTTTCTTTGGCACACTCAAAAAATAATTTCCTTGAAATGAAATATTTGACCAACTGTTATCCAAATCTATGACAGTTCAAAGTCTGTCAGTAAAACTAGAGTGTATATATCCATATTATCTGTGGCTTCATGCTGTGATTCAACAATGTTCTCTCAAGCTCATATGCACTTTTCTGCACCATTAGCACCTGCCGGCTTGCAAATATCAATCAGGGAATGAAAGGAACAGTAGCTTTGGTCTTAAAAGGTAAGCCAAATAGGGTGAAGGTCTGCTATAGTGGGAAAAAAAAAAGAAAAGCTGACATCCAGGAAGTAAAGACATCAGCAGGAATAAAGCTAAAGAAATATTTTCAGTACTGAATTTCCTCTCTAATTCTGCTTTATCTCTTCCATGTGAAACGTCATTATTATGAAATCGCTTTTGAAATAAAATCTAATTTACATTCTCAAAACAAATGGATACTGCAAACAATTTTCTAGTAATTTCTATATTATTGCCACATATGCAAAATACCTGTGAGCTGGTTTTAGAGCTGGGTTTTTTTAGCTTTTTGTCTCATTAACTCTGCCATATGATTTGTCCTTAAAGAACTGTCTTGGCTAATTTCACTGGTTTAGAATGTTTACTTGATGAACTCCTTTTGTTATCGTCCACCTCTGTGTTTCTCACTTGTCTGAGCCTATTCCTCAAGACTGTATTTTCCTATGTCCTTTGATTCTGCAGTCTTTGTTTTGTATTTTCACTGGGGCCAAAGACATCTTTGTGAAAAATGTGTTCTTTTTAATGAACTTGCTTGGTTTTGCAGGTCATTTGACAGTAGTTCTCTGTCAAGAATATAGATGGGCTGCGGCTTTATTGTTCTAGTGTAAAAAAGAAAAAAGTAGAATCCAGATCTTTAGGATTATATCACAGTTATATTTGTGTAAGAGGTGATTTCGATGCAAAGGACTTTTCAAGAGTAACACAGAGCAATCATAACGCACTCATTTATCTCTGTGAGAAGGGGTTGCTTTAGGTGATGCATGTTCCCAATGGATCTGCACATATTCTGCAGGTCTAAAGCATACAGAATAATGTCAGACTTGGTGCACAATCTGGTGTTTTTACAGAGCTACATCAGAATCCGTTGTCTTGAGAACAGTTTGAAACTGAAAAAATCTCAAATGGGTAATGAGTGGCACAGCCTTGGCCAAAACCTTTGCAAACTCAGATCACACAGGACAGAATACTGCACAAAAATGTAGGTGATGAAGACAGGCTAACAAGGCTAGAAAGGGATGGATACAAAACCAAGAATAATTCTAGTAAAATTAGAAATAACATGTAGTACTTACACTCTATGGGTTCTTACGGAACATTTGTCGTGAAAAGTAGACACCACTTGACCTCAGGGACATAAGTCTAACACCATAGTGCTGTACACAAATGTATACACTAGGCAGTCACCAGAAATACCTGACTTCATCTTTGCATTAAACTGCAGTTGTCAACTGGAAGACAAGCTGGTTTTTTGTTTTGGGGTTCTAGTGGATTTTATGACAAGCTTTTGTCAAGGGTATATATACTTTTTCAGTCAGTACTGTGCAACTCTAAAGGTTACTCTTCACAGAGAAAACAAAACATAGGACATTTGACATGATCTGTTGAAAAGCCACATTCTCTTCTTAAAAGCCTGAATTCAGTGGAGTTTCAGCAATCCCTGAAGAAAGAATTCTTGCAAGTGGAATTACACTGCTACTATCTTTGCAGCTCTCAAATGGTAGTCAGTGCTAATGCCATAATATACAATTATCCATTATGCAACTAATACTAAATTTGAATTTGAAAAACAACTTTGTGAAATACAAACTCTAGAAGAACTTTTGCTTCCTGATGTAGTCAGCATGTGATGCCCACCTCACCAGGGCCAGAAGTTGGACTCAGTGATCCTTGTGGGTCCTTTCCAATTCAGCATACTCGATGATTCTATCATCTCTGGATGTAGCTAAGTAGAGATGTTCAAGAAAATGCGCAGGGACAGAAAAGCTGAGTTTAATTCTGTACAGCTTTTGTAATATTGCATATGACGTCATTTCTTCCAGTATCTCATCTTCCAGTGTGGGAGGTGTCTGGTTGAAGGTTTTATCCTTGCTCTTTCATCTTTTCCTTTTGCTGTAGGTCACACGAAGGGAGAAAAAGAAATAATGCATGGGAACATCACATGTTACCTGAGATGTCTTTTTTGGCCTCTGTATTATAAAGAAATCTCTCCAGAACACAGTCCTTGGTTGCCTGGTTGCCACCAGGAAGACATTGGTTCTAATCTGGTGATGAAGGGATAGAAAGGAGACAAACAGCTGGATATATAAAATTAGATTATAATTGCAAATGGATTTGTGACACTGTATGGGATATTTTATCATTATTTACATTGCAACACCAAGCAATATTTTTTCCAGCTCCGACTATTTAGTTAACTCATTATTTAGTTAATTCAATACCAAAACTTTTTTTTCATGACAGATCAAGTATTTAAGGTAAAATATTATAATTGATCAGGGTTTTGGTGTTTTTTTTCAGATACACAAATGAAAAAAATTGTTAGCTAACTTCTTCATACTAGTGCAACACAGATTTCTCTAATGTGTAGGGGATTTCTTTTACTGTTAATGTGAAGAGCTATCACTTTTCAGATCTTAACTTGTAAAGGAGGAACTTTCCATCCCACCAGACTTTCTATTCCCATGTCATTTTTTTTTTTGGAAATGACATCTCTTTTATAAATAAAAAACAAAGAAAATATAATAATAATTTAAAAAGAGTTGATACATGTTTATTTTACAATTATTTTAAACATC
>VYZQ01022072.1:24358-69142 GCA_013400655.1 Mystacornis crossleyi
GCAAAGGGCAATATTCTATCATATGCTAATACAAGTCTAAATAGAAAACGTACTACCTTATTCCATTATTTAAAAAAAAAAATGTACCACAATTCTCTTATTGTAGTAGTGATTCCTGCAAAGGCTGTGTTCAAATATCTCATGTTCATGATTGGCACCTTAGAAATCTGAGAAGTTTAAGTGAGTGAGTTGACACAACACAGTTTTGCAAACATTAATCCCCCAACAGCTGTAGGCAAGCAGTGTGGGAGGATTGCTGTCTTTACCAGTGCAGGAACCATGGCACTGAAGCAGTTGTTTCCTTTCCACAGAAAGTATTTCCTCTATAGTCACAGCAGAATTTACCATCACCTCTGTGGCAGGGATGCCACTGGCACACACTGGTGGACACTTCTCTCTCAGCAGAGAGTAGCCTCTGAACTTAAGAATTTTGAATTTCAGTAGAAGTAGCTTCCTACTTCCCCTTTGCCTCATGCCCATTTCTCTTCCAGCCTTGGGTCAGAAAGCTGAGTGGAAATAGCTATTGATGTAACCCAGCACTTTCTTCAAAGTGCTGTTTCTGCCATAGTTTTTCACTGATTTTACCCCTAAGAAGCAAGTATTTAATTCCACCCCTCAAAACACTCTGTGAGAGGGTCAGACACAGCTAAGATCTCCCTCTGTATTTCTCCTTTTTTTCCTCCTTTCAGCGTTTGGGTCAAAAGCCACCAAAGGTTGGTATCTGTATCCCAGCTCAGGTCTTCTGACCTAATCTTCTGTCTCTCCTTGCATAAAATGGCACTTTCACCTGTAAGAGAGCTTTTCTTTCTCATCCCATGGGAAAAATAAGACTGTTCTCTTCATCATGTAAGACTGGTACTAGATAACCTACGTCTCTGGAACTTCTGTATTCCTCTCACATTTTCCAGGAAGCAAAAATAATTGCACTTTCCTTCAAGATTTTACTTTCTCAGTTTCTGCCTAAAAATCACATATATTAGAGGGAACAATCAGAACACCATAATCTATATCTGATTTTTCTCCATTGTAGGATCACTAGTAATCGCTTGCAAAAATCATTATTAATATTTTGTTAATTCATGGGCATCACTTTTAGGAAGTAGAATACAAGAAGAGGGGCTGGATTATATGTCAGATTGCATTCACTGGAGTTTTCACATCCTGTACGTAAACTCACCCTCCATGGTGTCACATGCACCAAATTCTCTCTCCCCATTCGCCATTGCAAGATACTCTTCCTGAAGTTTCATGGTATTTCAAGGCAGGAGTCACCAGTTGGCCATCTCCTTTCTAGCTATTTATTTCTAGCCCTTTAAAGACTGTCTTGTGCCCAGGTGTGCTGTAGTGAGTATCAAATAGGGAGTTTGTGCCAGAGAAAAGTGCAAACCTCACTAAAGCTCTCCTGCAGTCCCAGACGTGTAGAAGCTGTGTGTTAAGGCCCCTGCTTCAGAGGAGTGTTTAATACTGTTTAGAAACTGGCAGGCACCAAGAGCGGCTGGTGCAGAATACTAAATAGTTTTACAGTTAAAACTTGTGTAGCTTGGGTGTTCAGCTGCATGCTCTGAATCAAGGGGGAGAAAACCCCATTTTCCAGCGCCCCTGAGGATCAGCTGTAATTACTAACTCATTAATTGTTATAGTCGGGTCTGTCCTTTTTTTTTGTAAGTGGAAGTTCACGGAGGATGTCTAGCTGAAGGAGAGCCTCGCCAGCTGGAAATGTAGACACCTCCAGCCATTTAGACCCTGAAAATCTTCCGCTTTCTAGAGGGCTTTACTCCTTTTTAATGTTTGTCAGTTTGGTTGACTGTCAGCTGACAGAGTGTTTGGATGTGTGTATCAGGAGACTAAGGGAAGGGGTGAGTGTGCTCTCCAGCAGCTGTAGGGTATTCAGAGCCTACGTGTTTCAGCATGAAGAAATCTCCAGCGAGTTCGTGGGCTGAGCTCAGCTTCTCATCTGTAGGACAAGAGTCACCTCCTTGACTGCCTTGCTGTTTTACTTGAGGTGGGACTTCTTATTTTTCACATTTGTGATGCCATGGTGGATAGAGAGCCTCTGCTGTGATTAAAAAAACAAAACAAAACAACCCAAGAAACCTAACAGCCTGGTTCATTGCAATATTGCCATTTAATTTGTTCCATATTTTAAAGACATTTGAACCTTTTAAATACACTCTGATATCTCAAGCACTGCATAAAAACTTTATTCTCTGAAGAACCAAATAGTAATTCCTAACGCCCTTCAAGTAGGGTCTGGGACTTTGTAGTTGCTCTAGCTTTTATGTGCATGTGATTGAACAAAGAGTCTCCCAGCTCCCCCTTGTGTGGATGCTCAACTCCTGCTACATCAAGCAGAAAACAACTGTGATTTGTGCTGCTTTTGATCAGACATTTCTACAGTGCTTTGCTGCTGGAAAGCAGAATAACACTGTCACAAATTTTAAATTAACAAAATATGCCTAGGAGGGATTGGTAGCTCTTGTTCATCTGATTAATATCAGGCTTGTAAAGTCTGTTCTCCAACAAAAACACCAGCAAATGCTCAAGTGAGACATGTTAAAAACAGAGACTCTCCATTTTAGTGCATCTTTGTGTTTTAGTTATAATTTCTTACTGAAGCACCCAGGACGAAATCACAAAAATCAGCTAGCGTCAAGGGAGTTGAATTAGCTTATATCTGTGTTCACTTTTAATTAGATTTGAAATGGCTATCCCACTGTAGTGCAGAAACCAAGTGAGTACCATCCCCTCAGGCTTTATTACTGACAACAACCTTAGCATAGAGCTGCATATTCAGCAGCCGGGTGGATAGGTGCTTTGATTTGGGAAATACGGGCAGGATTTTAAAAACATGAGATATCTTTTGTACAACTCAATTTTTGCTCTCAGGTTGGGAGACTGAGGGACTTTCCTTTTTAAAATGTTCATATTCTGGCAGGAGTTTTTTGATGCAGCTTTTGTTTAACAGCTATCATTTTATGATAATATTTTTCTGCTCAGCAGTGGAATCAGGGCAGCAAGTACATTCTGTGCCACCTGATGTATTTCTATGGGTTTATTTTCCCCTTATGTACTTTTCTATTCCTTCAAGATGTGCTCTGAGACATTTCCAATTTCAGCATTCTGCCTGTCTCATCTAATTCAGTTATAAGCTGTTCTGGACAAGGACCATATCTGGATTCTGCTTTCAAGTTTCAATACACAGCAGTTTTGCAAAGAAATCTTTTTTAAATAGTATCATGATGAGGGAAGGAACTTATCTTATCCACAGGGATTTGTCATGTGAGAAGAGCGTGTCCTGATCTCCCAAACTTTCAGCAATATTGTACCCACAGGCACTCCTACCTCTAGCCCACTGGAAATACTCAGTGTGATAGCAGATTTTGCTTAGGGTTTCCGTTAGATGGGAAGAGATTTTTGTTTTCTTTTTTTCACATTACCATTTTCCCATTTGCTTCTCTTTCAGGCGTGAACAGAAAAGTCACCTATTCCCTGTCAGACTCTGCAGATGGTTACTTCTCAGTTGACCGGTCATCAGGAATCATTATTTTGGAGCATCCACTTGACAGAGAGCTTCAGTCTTCCTATAACATCACTGTAAAGGCTTCAGATCAAAGCATTGTGCTGACCTTATCCTCATTTGCCACCGTTACCATTACAGTGCTAGACATTAATGACAACCCCCCTGTGTTTGAAAGAAGAGATTATCTTGTGACAGTACCTGAAGACACCTCACCTGGCACCGAGGTCCTTTCTGTTTTTGCTACAAGCCAAGACATTGGTACAAATGCTGAGATTGCCTATCTCATCAGGTCAGGGAATGAGAAAGGGAAGTTCAGGATTAACTCAAAAACAGGTTTGTAAAGTGGCTCTTACTTGCAATGCTAAATGAAAGCATCAGAAAAACATGAATGTTTTGGGGAAGGCTCTTGGACCAAAAGATTTCCAAGGCCAGAGACTCACTGCTTGTCATTGTGTGATTAACTACACAGTTAAAAAGCAATTTTAGGTTGGAGTGTGATGTCAATTACGGTCACACTTGGCTGCCCCAGCTCAAGTGGAGAATACTTTTCTCCATTAGTAAGTCCGTTGAAGCCAATATAGATGTGACAACCTATTAGCCAAACTGTGCAAAACACTTCTGAACACTTCCAATGTTTACTTGCTTAGCAGCCTCAACTGTCTGCCCCTTAGAAAGCATCAAACGGTGCTACCAGGACCTGTTAGGACCAATTCAGTCCTAATATGTGATTGCCATTTATGTAGTTTTATGCAGGTTCCCTGACTTAGGTTGCTCTGATTTGTCTTTTTGACTTCAGCCATGGCTTGGGTTGAGGTCTTTTTGGTTGTACTCTCCACTCTGCAGAGACTGCTGCCTCTTGTGTGAGGGACTTAACATAACTGTGTGTTGTCTGTCATCTTCATCGTGTTGATTGGTGCTAGCAAAATTTAAACATAAATACGCCTAGGCAGCAATACTTAACTTCACATTTGACAATGAAGCCAAGGAAATAAATCAGTAAAAACCCATAATGAAGCTTAATCACACAGGGAAAAAAAAAAACCAAAAGTAAGACTTATATATTATTCATTAATGTGTGACAACTCCATTATTATCAGTTTAGAGGCAGGAGCTCAGTTTCTAGACAGCAGAGTGGTGATGTAGCATGCCTGATCAGAGACTGAAAAATACTGTCCCTCATGCCATTTATCAGCGGGAACTCTCTGCCAGCCACGAGGAAGCTTCTCTTCAGGACTCCTGCTTTCAGCAAGTCATGCTGAAAGGTAGAAATCATTTGGAGAGAGCCCACACCAGATTAAGAGGAATGATCTGAGGTCTGTAAAATGTGACTTACCAGAAAAGACTGAGGGAATTAAGGCTGTTTAAGCTAGAAAAGAGACGACATGGTGTTAGTTTTCATGCCTGTAGAAAGTACCTGTGAAGAAGAGGGGAATAAACTGTACTCCATTCCCAGTCATAAGAAAAGAAGTTGTGAATGGGCTTAAATTACATTTTAATTATTTTGGTTAAATGATAGGAAGAAATTCTTAACTGTAATGATTATTAAATCCTGAAATACATTTCCTAAGAAGGTTAGGAAACTGATATTGTCGGAGGTTTATAAGAACACTAAAAATCAGATCATTTCTATTCTAGAGGGAGTCTGGGTGCATCAAGTGAATCAAGTTACAGAGAATCTTAATTTTGGTTGTGTGGTGAACTAACACAAAATTTATAAACCTAGTTGAGTGGAGAAGTCTCTGTTTAATCACTTAAATGATAGACAACTTATTTCTCAAAGGTATTCATATCCCATTCATTTGTATTTAATTCATGAGAAGTTAATTGTGTGACAGTGAATTTCTGTTGACTTGTCAGGGCTGATTTCCAGAGTCGGCATCCAGGTCTCCCAAAGGCTCTGTGAATGAGATGGTAAATGGGTGGATATGGCCCCCACTTCTTCATCTATGATACTCATATAATGAAAGCTATTTTCATGAGGAACCATTCATTGCTTCATGCCTTGTAACGGTCCTTTCTGCAGAGGCAACCCAAGTGCAATTAGCATCATTCTTTAATCAAACGACAGCAGTAGAAACCTGAATAAATATTTTTATTGCATTGGGCAGTCTTACAGTTAGTGTTGTATGTGTGCCATGGTGATAAATAGCATGCTGTACTGTTTACTACAGTCAAATCCCTTACTCCGCGGCATTATTTGGTTTTTGCTGGCTGTTGACATTCCCTCCTTTGCTTCAAAGGAGTGATTTCCATTTTTGAAGCTTTGGATTTTGAATCGTGCAAGGACTTCTTCTTAGTAGTGGAAGCAAAAGATGGAGGAACTCCAGCCCTGAGCGCAGTTACGACAGTGAACGTGAACGTGACGGACGTCAACGACAACGCGCCCACGTTCAGCCAGGCTGTCTACAGCGCCGTCATCAGCGAGGACGCGGCTGTAGGGGACTCCGTGGTCATGGTGAGTGGGGCCGTGGGCGGCATTCAGGTGGGATGAAGCCCTCTGCCCTTAATAAAACACTGCACTGCTTAATAATAATTTCTACATCTTGAATCCCCCAAACCCTTTTCTAGCCAATACTCTGCCTCTGCTACTGCTCTCCAAGCTGCTGTCACTTTGTACTACCCAAAAGAAAGTAGCAGTGATACTGACTATTTTTAACCCTGTTACGCTATCAAAGAGCAATGGCATATTTATGGTTTTGCATTTCATAGTCAGCTAGAAAGAAACAGGTTTTAATAGAAAGCCAGAATTCAACTTTTCAGTGAAATACAATCATAGAGTCATAGGGTTGGATGAGATCTTAAAGATCATCTAGTTCCAACCCCGCTTCTGTGGGCAGGGACACCTTTCATTGCACCAGGTTCCTCAGAGCTCCAAATACATAGTATTTGTATAGTCTGGCATGCAGTGTGCCATCCCCAAACCTCACAGTATTCTCGTCTTGCAATTTGTGGATCCAGAGAGAAAGTGTTGTATGGAATATTAAGATTAAAATATTCTGTATGTTTTCGGACTAGAATTTTGAAAAGGCCCAAATGAAGCCTCCTAACAAAAACCTACGGGACTGATGCTGTAGAGGTGTACAGTTCGGGTGTAACTGAACTGTTGGAATGAAGTTTACTTTTTGAAGTGTTGAGCAATTAATTTGTCATACAGATCACTTAATATTTGTTTTGCTAATTTTTTATTCCTCTCTCAAAAAAAGTTGATAGCAGAAGATCTGGACAGTCCTCCCAATGGCCAGATTCATTTTTCCATAGTGAATGGGGATCAAGACAATGAATTTTCGGTTGATCCTGTTTTGGGACTCGTGAAGGTTAAAAAGAAATTGGATAGAGAAAGGGTAAGACATGTGGGACTTCTGAACTTGCAGTGACTTACAGATGTGCATCAATCTCCACTCTGCTGCCAGCTCGTGTTGAAGGAGTTTGCTTTATACTCTGCAGCAGTCACCATAAGATGCTACAACAGATCTTCCTAAAGTTTTCCCATTTCTTTCCCCACCAGCCCTCTCCCCAGTTCTGTCTACAAGGTAACTGCTCTGCTGCCACTCCCACCCTGCACCCACACAGCAGCGGGGGTCAGATCAGGGGAGAGAAGCAGCTCTGGATTTCTCCCGTGGTGCCAGCAGGAGCTGCTGCTGTGTTAATGAGCTGCCTGTTCTCCCCTGTGCGTGCAAGCGCACACGTGCAGCTGTGCGTGCAACAGAGTGCTTACAAAATCCTCCAGATTGTGGCACCGAGCAGCAAGCTGAGACCTCAGCCATTAATTAGCACTCTGCAAAACATGTCACTGGGGAGGGGATGTTATGAAGTGGCCAGGCTGTACCAAAAGTGAAAGAGTACTTCATTAAACAGATTCTGCTGCTTTGTTTGCTCACTCCATTATTCATTCAGGATTATTTATCACCATTTTGCCATAGCTAGCAATTAGCAGCTTTTGGGAAAAAAAACAAACAAATGCAGTTGCCTGTGCTACTAGCAGGGTGGGAGAGTGCTACACGGCTTCAGAAATCTTGCAACACATAAGGAAATCCGTGCCTCCTGCCTCCCAGCAAGGGACCCACAAAACTGGGGAAGCAGATTGCTACCTTCAGAATATGGGCTCAGCTGGAGAAGCTCTTTACTGGAAGCAGTCCTACTTCTTAAAACAGTGGCAAAAACCGCTTTCTGTATTATCACAAAGGCAGGATTAAATTGTTCGTGTTTGGTGGTAGAATGATTTTACCACAGACTCTCTAGAACAGGGGAGTAGCAATGGCTGTGCATGTTACAAATTGGCTGTAATAAAAGCACAGGCTAAGTTTCTTATTATGACTTTTTTAGTTTCTGACGTGCACTCATGTACGGCTGCACTCAGACACACACACTTACCCTCATGTGCAAGTGTAATGCCAGCTGTGTTAGGTCTGTATTTTCCAAAGTTTCCCTCAGTTAAAATAAGCTGTGATACTGTCTTTTTCTTTGCTTCCTTGGTGCTTTTCCTAGACACAGGTGTTTCTGACCCCTTCGGGGAAAATTATATACCGTGCCCCATCTGCTGTAGATCCCCAAAGGCAGTGTTGACTCCCAGGTTTCAGTGGTTTAAGGAAACTTACTTCCAGAGCTGTAATCACATTGAGACCATGACTTTTGCCATCTACCTTTCTAGGATACACTGAAATGAAAGCAAACACAGAAAGAAAAATGGGAAAGATTCTACAAAACTCTCTGTCTTGTCTTTAGCTAGCAGTGGAAATTACAGTTAAAAAAAAAAGATTAATTCTCTTCCTCAAGTTTCTTGACTTTCAGTAGTTCGGGATTCCTCTTCCTTCCTGTGTCACTATACCCCCACCAAATGGCAGTCTATCTCCTCCATACACTCCCCCCAGAAAACATGTTCTCTTTTGCTTTGTATTGGTCCCACATCCCAGAAGAGCCCCCTTATTTTGTGTGCTTGGTCTGAGCTCCTCCCTACCACAAAAAAAGCTGTTATTTTTCAAATGTATTTGGATTTAATTCTCTCCCACACCCCTCCCAAAAAAAGTCCTGTTAAGATTATCTTGTTCCTCTCTGCAGGACCTTGCTTTTCCCCTTTCCAGCCCTGCACTGAGAGGGTGCAGCAGAGTGTTGTATCTGGCATGTTTTGCCCTTCGCTTGCTCCCCTGTGGGAGGATTGCAGGGCAGACATGTCAGCAGCTTTCCCTGCGGAGCAAGGAGCAATATACAGTAAAAAGCAGTTGTAAGACCTAAGGAAGCCAACATAAGGATGCAGTTCGGAAAATCCAACTGTCATCCGTAAACTGTGCATAGACAGAGCTTTTGCAAGTTGTCACATATGCTCACACCTCACACACGGGCACATATGTGTGTAGAGGCGCCATGGGTGATGCGCTGAACTGCCTGCACTGCGCTGAGTTGTTTGTGTCTGTTGCAAACAAGTAGACTCAAGCCTACTTATCTTCTGCAGAGTGGTGGATAATATTCTGTTGCTACAGAGACTGTTGTCCCTCGTACTCCCAAATGTTTTCCAGTGTGTTTAAGCCAACTGCCTGTGAACTTTTTCTTGGCTCTCCATCACCATGTTAGAAACAGTATGTGTCAAACTGATGCTGGCTCTAATAAGCAATTTATATAATATCTTGGGAACCAACTGTAAGATAAATAGACTCAGGTCACATATCCCAGCTGACACCTAGGAGAGATGAAAGTGTAAGCTTACAGTACTAATAGCTGAGTTCAGATGTTATCTGTCGTTTATTTTCTGTCTGCCCCTTTGTTTCAGGAATGCTTTATCTGATACAGTTATTTTAATACAATGAAGCTGTTGTCTTTATTGGTAGCCTTATAAAACAGAAGTTGGGGCACAGTATGACAATAAACAGGATGATATTATACTAAGGGCAGGAAGGTAATGAGGCCAAACAGCTTTCCTTAGAATATGAAAGGTGGTGCATTGAATGTAAAGAAGCTGGGTTAAAATTTAGGACTACTTTCATAATGATTTAGTGTTTTCACGTTTTTGCAGATATCTGGTTATTCATTGGTTGTCCAGGCAAGAGATAGTGGCACCCCTCCTTTGTCTTCATCTGTGACAGTCAATGTGGACATTTCTGATGTGAATGATAACAGCCCTGTGTTTACTCCAGCTAACTACACAGCTGTAATTCAAGTAAGTTTATCCTGCACATCAAAAACTTCTCTGACTTTTAAAATGCCGGGCATTTGGTTTCAGTTAAGTACCTTTTGATGATCTATCTGCAAAACATGTATCAAGCGATCTTATCTAAAGGAAAGTATAAACAAATCTTTCTTGGGTCTTTTGGTAAGTTTCTGTTTGCTGAGGCTCCTTAACCCCAGCATCTGTCACACATTTTAACATCCATCCCTGCTGCACCAGGTCCTCTAACCTCAAAATGTCTGCTCTGGGATAAGTTCACACTTCTTTACACCTTGCTCTGGCTGTGAGTCTTGACTTTTAGTCAGTCCTGATCAGACAGAGTATCAGACAGAGCTGAGCAGGCCCTGGAGGTGTGGCGGGTACCTTCATCTCTGCCGCTGGTCCATGGGGCATAAGTGGCATGAAAAAACCGCAGCTTGTGAAATGCCAGCTTGGGCAAAGAGCATTCAATTGAATATTCTCGATAGCAAAATGTGGTATTTTATGATTGCAATATGTATCATTTTAATCCTTTTCTTTATACGCTGTGTATATGTGTAAAGGAAAATAAACCAGTGGGCACAAGCATTTTGCAGCTGGTAGTGACAGACAAAGACTCTTTTCACAATGGCCCCCCTTTTACCTTCACCATCCTCACTGGCAATGAAGAGGAGGAGTTTACACTGGACCCTCACGGCGTTTTGAGGTCTGCAGTCATCTTCAAGCACATGGTCTCAACTGAGTATGTGCTCTGCGTGCAGGTAAGGCTTGATTTTTACATCTACGCTGAAACAAAACAGCCTCTTAAAGGCAGGTAACCTGTACTTTTTCTTTATGGGTTGTCTTTAATGGACTGTATTCTACAAGTAAATACCACACATTCCAGTTTGCAAATGCGCAACACAGAATATTTTCTTTGATGTTCTTAAACCTGGTTTCATATAAATATAAATAGGTAGCCAGCCACCTTTCCAATTTCCTCGGCATGAAATGAATTTTCTGAGCAGTGACTGTTATGGTTTAAGATTTTCATCATTTTTTTTCTGTAGCTAAGGAAGGAAAATGATCAAAAATGCATTATATACATATAAATACACCCCAGAACAAGTGACTGCAAAATACTGTTCTAAGAAGGAAAATAATTTCTGCTTTTAAGTCATAAATTTAATCATAAACTTTTGGAAGCCTTCCAAGAATTCATGAAATCACATTTCCAAGGTCAACTTAGCTTTTAAAGAATGTCAAAATAAGACATGCAGTAGAAGTCCAGCTCAAATTTAGCTTTAGAATAATTGTTGAGAAGCTTTGTAACCAGGGTAATTTTGATTGCCAAAACCTGCAAATCCAAAAGTAATTTGTCCACATTTCTCAGGCCTGCCAGAGAAGATGTATTAGGGTTCAGTAAGTCTGCAAGTCTAGGGAATGAACCTCTTCACTTGAAATGAGTCATGGTCCCATAAGCTGTGTCTGAAATTCCTGCTTCCTCCACTTGCTTGTCTGGGGTTGATCTCTCTAAACACAGCCTATCTGTTCCTTTACAAGCATATTGAATGCCATTCACAGCAGCAGCAGCCTTAGTTGCAGTTGTTGCTTATGACTCAAAAAATACAAGCTCTGATGCTAATTAACAGTTCAAATGAAAAGTTTTACAAGTTTGACACTTAATATCCTTGAAGTCTATTTTTTTAGCCTCATAGGAAAATAAAAAATCATCACCTTTCTTTCTTACCATGCCTTAATGAGAAAATATCCTGCTTTCAGGGTAATTTTCAGAGATTTAGCGCAGCCAAAACTGGGCATGAGAGTTAAATCTGAGCAGCATCCTCTAGCTTGAGAGATCCCCGTATTTCATGTAAGTGAAGTATTAGACAGACCACCATGTCTGAGATGCGCCAACAGGCTCAGAAAACCCCAGTGTTGGATTGTGGAGGCATGATTCCTCCCAGTATTATTTTCTTTAGGGATTTCTGCAGTGAAAACATATTTTATAGTTTCTTTTGGGCATAGACCATAGAAGAGTTTCTTTCCATCCCTATGTGCTAGAGTGCTGCTTTCTTTTTTCCACTATCAGGTTTCTCCTCTGTATTCGGCTTATTAAGAATTAATGTTAAAATAGGAAGTGAAATGAGACCTAATCTCTTCTGCATGTACATGGGTATTTGTCTGCACATATATATAAAATATTTTTAAATACTCCACCCAGCTCTTTTAGGAGTGAAGATGAATGAATTTAAGAGTGTCTTAGAATTACTAATCTATGCCTAGTAATGTCCATATTACTGTTGTCATCCTGCCGTTTTTTTCTTCAGCTTGTAAATTTTCCATCCCATGTCCAAATACAAAGATCTTTGAACTGGTGCTACATTTCTGCCTAGTGGCAGTTTATTCTTCTGTTCTTCTCTGGAGCAAATAAATGTGTGGAGCAGTATATCTTAATAGGGACTGCGATAAAACATTTTTCTTATTGTCGGAAAGGACACTAATTCAAGTTTGCACACCTTTCTGTCAAGACAGCCTTGGGTTTTTTGTCATACTTGCTCTTTTACTCTCTATAAAAATAGTGCAAATGATGCTATAATACCTGCTCTGGGTCATACAGTCATCTGTCCAAGTGCAGTGCTGCTCTCATATTTTATCATTAGTAACAGCACAAGCACCTATTTCATTTTTGGAGGATGATAAATTTTATTTAAGTCAAGCATGTTTCTTGGTTGCTTCAGGTAAAGAAGTACAAAATTATGTAGAAAAATGCTGAACTCCCTAAGATCCACACAAGCTAAGCAGAGTCTGGAGTGCTTTGGAGCACACCAAGCTGTGCAGAAAGCTGGTATTTCACTGGAATTCAGGCTCTTTTCCAGGGTAGAATTGAGCCCAAACTCTGTTTGGTGCAGAATATACCACATTGTTGGTATATTCTCCGTTGTGAAGATGACAAGTGATAGCTGTGGGATCCTGGGAACATTTCTGTTCGAGTAATAAGACATTTTACTGACACATTTCTCTCTGCAATCCACTTAGAGATCTGTGCTTCCCTAAAGAGTTTGTAAGTTCTACTGCTGAAAGTGGCTGAGACACTTCTTTACATATGTATTTTGGAAATGCATTTGAGAAGTTCTTTTGAGAATTTCTTTTCAGAATTACTGATGCTGTGAAAATATACATAGCAAGAAGTTATGATTGTACGCTGTGTTCTACGTGTGTTTTTATTTTTTGATTTTTTTTTTTTTTTTTCTAAATTACATTAGGCAAAGGACTCTGGGAAGCCTCAGCAGGTTTCCCACACCTATGTTCAGGTGAGGGTTATTGAAGAGAGCATTCACAAACCAACTGCCATTCCGCTGGAGATTTTCATTGTCACCATGGAAGACGATTTTCCTGGAGGAGTCATTGGGAAAATTCATGCCACAGATCAGGATGTGTACGATGTCCTCACATACACGCTAAATTCAGAGCAGAAAAGTTTGTTCAAGGTCAACGGCCATGATGGGAAGATCATCGCCCTTGGAGGGCTCGATAACGGCAAGTACGTCCTGAATGTCTCTGTCAGCGATGGCCGATTCCAGGTGCCCATCGATGTTGTGGTGCACGTCGAGCAGCTGCTCCAAGAAATGCTGCAGAACACGGTCACCATCCGCTTTGAGAACGTGTCCCCGGAAGACTTCGTGGGTCTGCACATGCACGGGTTCAGGCGCACCCTGCGCAACGCGGTGCTCTCCCAGAAGCAGGACAGCCTCCACATCATCAGCATTCAGCCGGTGACGGGCAGCAGCCAGCTCGACATGCTGTTTGCCGTTCAGATGCACAGCGGTGGTTTCTATAAGCCTGCCTATTTGATTCAGAAGCTTACCAATGCGAGGAGACACTTGGAAAATGTGATTCGTATTTCTACTATCCTGGAGAAGAATTGCTCTGGACTGGATTGTCAGGAACAACACTGTGAGCAAAGTCTGTCTATTGATTCACATTCCCTGATGACTTACAGCACAGCACGAATTAGTTTTGTGTGTCCCCGCTTTTACAGGAATGTGCGCTGCATGTGCAATGGTGAGTACTGCTCCCTCTTCCCCTCTCATCGCTGCACATTATGCAATAGGATCCATTTTATTGCTGTGATGCAGATTAGAAGGGGCATTTCAATTCAGTCCACTAAAGCACGACTGGCTGATGCGTTGTGGGAATTGATTTCTCAGGCTCGGGAAGAATTGTTCGTGTTTACTGATGTAAATGGAAGTTTATGAACTTTGGCCTTTTACGACAAAGACCCCTTTCCTGGAGGCTCCGTAATCAGAGCCGTCAGCCAGCTTCCAGGGGAGGGGAAGGAGTGGGAGAGGAAGGACGAGGAGAGGGAGGGATGTGGTTTCCCAACCAGTTGGTGCTACCACTGGAATAAACCTGCATTGTGACCATAGCAGAGCAGCCTGGTCTGCAGCAATGCACCAGCAGTCTCCAAGGAAAAGCACCCCTGACCTAAGCCAGGCAGGTGGAAAGGCCTTCTCCAGTCTCATTGTTGCAGAGAGCCACGGAAACCAATGAAGTATTTTATTAGCAAGTGCTATTCCTGACCTTTAATGCTACTGTAGGGGGCAGGGTGAGTTTCAGGCTGCTCCACATTTTGGCAAAGATTTCACATGGGCATATGACAAATAGACTCAAGAGCCAATCTTCTGTATGATTCTGCACTTGGATTTTAAAACCTCAGGCAGTTATAATACTGGCTCTGTTTCTTTTGTTTGCCAGGCTATTTGCTCCTCATTCCACTTCATTTAGGAGCAGAGAAAAAGCCGCTGTAAAATCAGTACATCTAAGTCTCCCTCATCTTAAGCACTCATGCACACACACAGAGAGCAGCACAAGAATTCAGCAGCCGTATCCCTCAGTAACCAACCTTTGTTTCTGCAGCAGTCAGCAGGGCTTCATGTTTTACCACTGACCTCACTGGGGATGAAAATAGGCATAAATTGCATAAAACTTCACCAGAAATCCTTTCTTTTCCCGTGGCACGTGGATAATAATGACATAGAAATTCAATTCGGTAGAAAATATCATGATCATGATTCTTTATATGATAACATATTCAAGAGCAGACTATCTGGTAACTTTTTAAGTAATAGTGTTGTAAGTTTCAAATAGACATATCTATTATAACAATAGCCAGCATTTTGTTACACATTAAAGGCTCTGAAATAAAGGATTTTCACAGATTTAAAGGGCACAGTGCTGCAATATCCTCCAGTCAGATCCAGAAGCCAGTGCAGGAACATGGTCTGCAAAACTTTTTTATATTCTCTAAATTATAGCTTAGTCTCTCTTTTGTATCAAGAAATCACAAATCCTCATTTCCATGGGGATAGTGATAGTCCTCACAGTCAGAAATTGGTTTTCTGGCAGCCAAAATTTTGACTGTTTATCATTTCATTTCACTACCTATTAAAGTCAATAATGATGTATTATTCCCTATGTCTCATAATCCCTTACCTTAACTCCAAAAAAGGGACTTTGCAGTGCATTTCAGTTCTGACCCAGCAGCTCTCCTGGCATAGCAAGTTTGCAATAGAAGCACAGAAATTCAGCAGGGACAGCGATTTCCAAATTTTTCTGTCATGTTCTAGTCAGTCTTCAGAATGGATGGCAGGCTGCTGGAAAGGCGGTGTGGTTCTGAGAGCGGCTGTGGTCCCCAGCCTCGGGGCCATTTATCATGGCCTTGAACACTGCTGGGTGGGAACACTTGCAACAGGCAGCTTGTCCTGGTCCCGCTCAAAAGCTGGAGGCACTCCCGCTGCTCCCGTTAGAGCCACTATGTGCTGATTTCCCGTGGGGGATCCACATGATTTGGGGTGGGGTTGAGCACAGCCAGCCTGCCATCCAGCCTGTAGTAAAAAATAAGTCCAGAGCTGTAGAGTTTGGTGTAGCTGCCAAAGAGGTGAACACCTTGGTGTTATTTGCACAAAGACATCTTGGTGGAAAGCAAAAATTCACGCTTTGGGCCTTCTCCTCATTAGTTCTCAAAGCTCTCCAGGAAAGCTTCATCATCTTCTACTGTTTTTAATGAAAGGAGCCACAGAAGGTACCTTGGTATTTAGGTAAACACACTGTGTTTTCTCACATAGAAGGTAACACAGACTTGTGAGAGTATAATAGTTAGAGAATGTGTGAGTAGTTTGGCTTTCATGAAAGCTAAAGACTAGAGTAAAAGAGTTAGAAAAATGCAAATACTTCTTTGATTTATTATAAATACATGCACAAATGAGGCAAGTTAGGAAAAAGTGCACAAATTTATTTTGGCTTGTTTAATGAGACAGCATTAGTAAGATATTAGCAGTGTAATAAAAGTATTATACTTCCTTTGTTGCTAAGAGAGTTCCACATCAGGTAAATATTAATAGCTTTAATTATGAAAAAGCCATCAAAATATTGCATATGTTTCCAGCGATCTGATTCAATTATGGCCCAGAAAGGTTGAGTTCGAACTAATTCACTCATTCTTGAAATATGTATCATACTTGGAGTGTTTTTCCCACTGACAGATGTCACAGATATGCACAATTTATGCATGCCAGCTGTGCATAACTTACCTAGATTACCTTTGTGAGCAAACAGAGTTATCTAATGTGAAAATGCAGGGAGAGTGTAAAGTAGGCAATGGGTGAACTTCAGAGGTTCAGCAGCTCAGCTCTGGAGGGATAGGTTCAAAAGTTCACATGCATCAATCTTAGCTTTTAAATCAATAAAATTGAACCAAAGAGTTTTCCAATAACAGACTGTCTCCTTAGATATTTGGCTCATCTGTTTGTGTTTGTATGAAAAATATTGTCACAAACTGGGGTTTGTGTCAGCGTGACCATAGGGGCTATGCAGTTACCAATCTCCCATCACATGGCACGAGGTATGCAAACAACTGTCAGTGCTGCAGGAAATAAAAGTAGGAGGAATGGAATAAGTATATTCCTGTAAAATAGTTCTCACAGATTTCCCATTTTCCAGAGGCAAAAATCTATTCCATATTTTTTTCATGATGCAAAGTAATTCTTTTGTGTTGAGACAAAGGTGCAGGGACACAGCAGGTTTTGTTGGGACTATTTTGCTGTAGAGTTTTTCTGCATTATAATCTGACAGAAGTGAGGTTAATATGTTCACAGATGAGGCCTGGATTGAAATAATTTTGACAAATATGGGCATATATCTACATCTGTGCTGGTCACTCCAGGCCTCATTTGCAGATAGTGGGAAGAATGAGGTGTTTTTAATAATGTGATACATCTCTCCGTAGATATCTAAAATCAGTCAGATGAATCATGCCCTAAAGTTAGATGAGATGAATTCCATTTCAAGTGTTTAATATGGTTCTGGCTTAATAGTTTGAAAGAATTTTTCTAATAGACCCAGGAGTGTTCAGGAAAAGTGCAGATACGTCCATATTATTTACTCAAGAGAATAGCAGTCTTGGACCACTTTCCCATGAAACAAGACAATTCAGACTTCATGAAGCCCCCTCTAGTATTTTGTGAATGCTCTGACAAAAGGGAATCATAGATTGTGAGGATCTGCTATTAATATAGGACCAATTCTTTAGAGATCCTTTTTGGCCTCAGCTCCACTCTTTTAGACACATTGTGTCTAAAATAATCCTGGGTACTTTGAAGGGCTGTGTATCAGCAACCCAGTTCTTATGTGTACAGCACTGCTCTTCCCATTTTCAGGAAGCACACACATACATGTTAATGAGCCTGGAATTCTCCTGGAAAACTGAAGAAAAAGGTCTGTACTTGGGAACAAAGAACTGCAGATAACTTTATTAGATCTGGCCGTACTCTGTTCAATGGCACACTTGTCTAAGGAAAGTTTTCTCACTGTGACTATCTCCAGTAGTAAAGCCCATGTTGAGAATGCACAAGCTCGTGTAAAATGGGGCGAGCTGAAGCATGAAGTGGGGGCATGACTGTGGAACCAGGGCAAGTGGAAATTGCTGTCTATCCCTTAAGGAGTCCTAATGGAAGCTGGGATCACGGAGTGCATGAAAGAGTTCAAATGCCTAGTTATTCTAAAACTCTGAGAGAATCTGTTTCACTGGGAGGTAGTGTGTGACACAAAGTTTTCTAGGGGCACCTGAGCCAACAGAAACCTATTGCTGGCTTGTGCAGAAACAATTCTGTGGTGTCTGCACTGACATGCATGGAATAATCAATACCTGGTCACTGTGCTCCAAAAATAAAAACAGATTGCAGATCATGAGTCACAAGTCTTCTCTCCACAGTAAACTAATTATTATTTGAAGTAGCAGTCTGGAGTTTGCTTTACAAGCTTCCTACCACTCTGGCCTTCAGGAATCTCCCTCCTTTGAAGCTTTCTTCTGCAAGTGAAAGAAACAAAGTCTTTTTATTTCTCATACAGATTCAGAAGAATGGGCTGATGGAAAGCCACCTAGTATCACAAGGCTTAAGTTAAAATTGTTGAAGCGCTGAATTTTCAAAATACATTTGCAATCCTAGAAGTGCTCCTTTTTTGAAGAAATAGGAATTAAATCTCTCATCTTGCAATGGAACAGTGTTTTTTTCCTCACTATATTGGTTAGAAGATTGAAATACTTTTATCTTCTTTTAGAGAATTAAACTGAAGATGATCTGTCAAAATCAAGTGGGTCTATTCCACCTTTTCCTGCCACGCGCTGGTTGATGCTAGCTCATGTGTTTCTGTGATACCTTGTAGAGAACAGTTTTATTAATACTAATGTGAGTTGCAAGATAATGCTGTGGATTGTCTGGACCTGCCTAGGAAAAAAAAAAAATCAATTCAAACCTATATTTCTTGAATATTTTATTGGATGAAAAATAGACTGCTCTTCGGAGTGGAAATGCAACATTAGAATAATTTTATTTAAACTCAGGCTGTAAATCTTTGATGTGGACAACATAACCTTGAACAATTTTATAATTTTGCTCCACATAGTTGTGAAATCAGCCTGAAAATGCCTGTTAGCTGGGGCAATGCAATAATGCAGATTTGTAGCTTATGTACTTATAACCATACAGACAGGCATAAAGCACTTCTCCCAAGTCTGAATATTTTAAAGTTTTGTGACAGCTATGAAATCCTGCTGCAGCAGGATGAATAAAATGTTGGTTTTCTTGTAGTTTACCAGAAGGACTTTTCTTGGCCGTTCAGGATAAACAGTTATCACCACAGTTGCACTGAGTACATTAGATCTTTTCCATCTATTTTTTTGAATGTGGAAGAATGCCTCTAAAGTACAAATCAGAGTTTGAATCAGATAAAAACCTGGCAGAGATGGATAGCAAAGTAAGCTGTTCCTTTATTGCTTCATGTCAAAGATACAGTCATAGGTTAGGGGATGTGAAAATTTGCAGAGCCACATTTGGAAATCTCAGTGCCTCTTTCTGCTGCACACTGACGAGCTGTGGGGCTTTCGTCCAAATGGCATGTCTGTCAGCTACACAGAGGCTCACTTGAATTGCAGCCTTACAAAAGATTCAAGTTTAGTCAAAGAAGATATATTCTCAGCAGACACCAGAATGCTGTGTATTTGTCACATAAGAATGAGTTCAAATAGCTAAAACAACCAAGGTGAACATACAAAGAAGACTGTAGAATTTTTAACAACCTGTTATAATTTCAGAAATAATTGTTACTTGCCACTGAATTCTAAGAAATGAAGAGTTTTATTCTTAAAAAAAACAAACAAACCAAAGTATAGAAAACATCATATTCTCTGTTGAATTCTACAGATCTTACATTTAAATAGAACATAATTCTGTAGTGCAGAAGCCTATTAAATGACACTTTAGCTTTGGTTCTATAAGGCTAAAGTGTGACTGTGTATTGCAGCTGTTAATGTTACCTACTAATGTGATTAATAAAGATTGCCATGCATCATTTTCTAACAGTGCTACAGGCAGTACTGTAAATCTTTTACTGCATAGACCTCTCAAACAAATGTTTGATAAAGGAGGGGAGGATGTTAAACATTAAATTGACTGTGCTGTACATCAAGGAAGACATTTACAGTAATTGCCATATTTGTAGTCAACCCATGTCCACTTTGAAAGCTACAGTAGTAATTTTTCTTTTTCCAGAAAATACTTAGTGTCAGGTAATTTCAGCTGTGCTTACTATGAGCCCTGCTTGGCTTGTACAAAAGTGTGAGAGCAATAAGATTCTTCCTTTCATTACTTTTGGAGATGTACTCCATGACAGGTTGATTCCTTTCTTTATAAACTGTAAATAAAATATTGTGCTCAAAAGTAAATCAGTTTTTGAATATGATAAGGATCCCACAACATATATTCTGCAATATACAAGAACTGCCAATATTCAGAAAGTGGTGGGTGGGAAGGTGCTTTTTATCATTAAATTGATTACTTACATGTCTTAAATAAATTTACTTGATAAACAAAAGAAGAGGTGTCTGTCCATTCCCAGCAACTGCCTTTCCCTCCACTCATGCTGCAGCTGCAAATCAACAAAAGCAAGGGCAGGAGTGCCTTTTTTTCCTGCACTTGAAGTCTACTTTCATTCCAGCCATACACAGATGCCTAAATGTAGAAACTCACCCTGCATCTCCCAAGTATCTTATTGCAACCAAGAAGAGGCTAGCTGTTGTGGAAGTCATATATTTCTGAAAATTCGTATATTAAGCAGCAATAGTTGTATTGCATTTTGCGTTATTATAGACAGTGTGTGCAAATCTTTTAAGTTTAGGGCAATCAAAACAGATTTATTTAGACACTTCTAGAAGTTACATAGAATTTTTAGTCAAACTCCATGAAATGTAAAAAAATTCTTTTGACATTGACAGGCTTTAAAGTAAGTCCTTGACATGCTCAGTTTTATAAATGCAAAGAATTTACGTGGTTTTGAAAAACGTGCGTGTAATTGTGTCGCTGAAGTATTTTAAGCAAATTTGAAAGTCAGTATAGTTCTGTCCCTGCAGATTAGAGGAAAGGAGGGAAGGTTTTGGTGGCCTGGGCAAGCTGGATAGGATGTGAGATCTCAGAAATATCAGAAGGAACATAAGGAAATGGCAAGTTTGCCTGTGCTGTGGGATCAAGCTGGCAGCGTGTTCTGCGTAGTATGAGGATGAAAAGTCCAGGTGTCACACAGTAGCCCAAGCATGGCTTAGAATCATAGAATATCCTGAATTGGAATGGACCCACATGGATCATCGAAGTCCAACTCCTGGCCCTGCACAGGACCACCAAGAATCCCACCATGTGCCTGAGAGCATTGTCCAAATGCTTCTTGAACTCTGGCAGACTTGATACTGTGACCATTTCTACCTCCTTAACTTTGCTTCTCCTGGGTGTGCTGGGGCAAAAGGAGTGCATAGCTTCAAGCAATTTTTTTTCCTCATATCTCTGAACCCTTTGTGCAGGAAGCTTTGTGGAAAAATAAATGTCCTGAGAGTTATAATACCAATTATAAACCAGTTACTGCTCATAATAGTTCGTTTTTATAGTATGTTCCCATGGAGTTTGGGGTAGTCTTTGAAGAAGAACTATTGTATTTGTAGTATTTGAAGTAGAACTAACTAATTTGTAGTACTTGAAGAAGAACTAACTACTGAACAGTAGTTCTGCTGTGTACTTGTCCAAAAGTTGTTCCTTCCCATGAAGGAACATAATAACACAACAACTTTGTTGTTATTATTGTTAAGCCATTTTTTGCTTGTACCGAAGTATGCGATCAATAATTGTCTTTCATTACTATTTTATTGCAGCAGATCATGCTTTACACTGTGGATCCCTGACAGCATTTTACCTTATTGCAGGAGGACTCTGCCCGGGGTCCAACGATCCCTGCCTGGAGAAGCCGTGTCCGGGGGACATGCAGTGTGTGGGGTATGAAGCCAACCGGAGACCGTTCATCTGCCAGTGCCCGCCAGGAAAGCTTGGCGAATGTTCCGGTGCGTGTCACAGCCATAAAGGGGGATATACTTGGACAATAAAGTGCTGCCATTCTCATTTTGTAGGCAGAGGTGCCAGTGAAGTCAACAGAAAACATACTGCTTAACCCATCTCAGCACGGGCACTTGGTGTGTCTGTTTATAAGCCCTATAAATACTTGTCTTTATGGCTGTGGGGCTGTATGTAGACTGTGATCCAGTTTCTGTTTAGAAATTCCCACTGGCTTGCTTGAATACCAGCTCAGCAAAACAGGCTGCTGAGAAAACAGGATTTTTCCTAGAGAATGTTATGCCAGATGTTTCCCTGCCATGGGCAAAGCTCTATAATTAACTCCTCTGCTCACTATTTAGATTACCAGAATTCCAGCGTTTATTAATGAAAACACTACACTATCCCAAAAAGAAAGTTTGAGGACATTTTTTAGTTCTCTGCATCTGTGTTGTTTCCTGGGATATGAAGAGCCGGGTGGACAGCCAGTGAAGTAGAGCTTTCTGTTGACTTCAGTGAGTCCCAGGCTCCAGGATGGAGGATTCGTGCTATTTGCCTGGTTAAAGCACAGCAGATACTGAACTGTGGTCCTGGGCACTGGTTGCAGGGGACGCACTGTAAAGGCTTGGCTGACATCTGCCCACACGTAATTTTACACCCATAACTCACCTGTCTGATGTCAGGTGTGGTCATCTTTGACTCCCCGTGTTATCAGTGAGGCAAGACTGGTGTCTTCAGGAGTGTATAAACGAAAAATGCTGAATACTTGGAGAAACCTCTTTTATTTTTTTTTTTTAATTTGTAAGTATGGAGAAATAGAACTTTCCTCTATCATTTGAAAATCGTTTAAAAAAAGGAAATGCAGAAATATTTTGTAGTAGATGCCAGCATTTTAATCTCATCAGAAGTGGGTTTTATTTATTTCATCCTAGTCATTCTCATTAACTTCATAAATTCTTTAATTACGTAACAGTTGATTAATTATTTTATGTCTCACTAAAAGCACATGTGTCTTTTCAAAATGGTTGTTTCAGGCCACACTTCCCTTAGCTTTGCTGGGAATAGCTACATTAAATACCGTGTTTCTGAAAATAGCAAGAAAGAGGAATTCAAGTTGGCTCTCCGTCTGCGAACCCTGCAAAGCAATGGGATTATAATGTACACCAGAGCAAATCCCTGTATAATTCTGAAGGTAATTAAAATAAGTTATCTTCTCTCCAGTTGTTTTTCTTGATTCTGTATTTTCTTTTGGCTCTTGATTTGGGGAATGCTGTTCTCATTTCAGCTGTAGATTGAGAAGATGAAGTCTGATTCTAACAGGGAAAAACAATTTCAACAACATCAGCAACAACAATGATCAGAAAAGCAGCTTGTTAGTGGTACTTTACTTGGAAAATTCCCCACTGGGTGCTGTTCATTATAAGCACATTATGTGTGTCTGTGTGCAGGAGCCAGTCTGCACGAGATGTAAGATTTGGCCATTTATATGACTATGTAGTCAAAACGAAGCCTGCTGAAATTGCTGTTCTTCCCTTCTGTCCTGTCTGTGGTTAGAGGATATGCCCTCACTGTTAGAGAGCTAATTCCAGGAACCTTAAATGTGTCTCCTACTGAATGTGAAGATCTCTGCACTCTGTGGATTAAGATTCTTTGTTGAGAGAGTCATAGGTTCAATGGAGATTAATACCAAACCAATATTTAATTGATAAGCTCTGCATGCATTTTTATTCTTTTTTTTTTGTTTATGTGGGATGGCAAATAAATGCTGGATGGAAAGGGAGTACTTGGCTCATCCAAGAGCCTGCACATACAGTATTTCTGCTATAGCCTCTAAGGTACAAAATGAAAACACTGAGTTTTGTAACTCAGCCACATTCTATAATTCAGCAGTGGGAGAAACAGCACAGAGCCTTTTGTGTCTGTATTTGCAATCTTTAGGGTACTTTTGGCTGAATACTTAGGTAATGTTGAAGTGGCTAGATAAGTTATGCATGAGCAACAAATAATTTTAGAGCTGTTAGACTGAAGTGTTTCATGAGCAGGAGTACTGTCTGTCATTCACCAAGAACTATCAGCATTGTTCAGATTTGTACAAGACGATTAACCTCTGCTTTGAGACGCATAGAAGTGCAGTTTGAGCTTTCAAGCGTATGTCTTTGTTTAAAAAGAACCCAAGCAAAACTGCAGGTTGGAAGACCTTCTTTGAAGTCTTCATCATGCTCGCTCTTAGCATATGTCAGTAGGTAATGTTTGCAATTTTGTAATTTCAAAAAATACCTGGCAAAAAATGAAAGGCCCTGGTAGAAGGTGCCACTTGAAAACAATAGATGATACAGAGATGGCCTGAGCTGGAGTTAGAATGGTGATAGGAGAATTCATTTCGCTAGAGTTTTGTGTATAAAGCTCTCACTGTTATGGATCACAGCATGTCCAGGTCATAGACAACTGAGTCAAAATCTCCAGCTGAAGCAGGGAAATTTTGCTACCAAAATAGAAGAGTTGATGCTACTGCTATTGCTACAAAAAACCCCTCAAAAATCAAACAAACAAACAACCCCCCCCCCGCCAAAATAACCCTAAAACCAAATGAAAACAAAAGACAAAAACAAACAAAACAACAACAACAAAAGAAAACCCCAAACCAGTAAGAGAACTCCTCATTGCAATCACCTGAATTGAGTTTTTAGTTGTTAGGTAGGACTCATGTTTTCAGTCACCACTACACATGATCACCTAATCATTTTCCTTTGAAAGATGCTGAGTTAATACTTCAAGGAGCAGCGACAAGAGTTGTGGTTGTTGTGCTTCAGTCTCAGTGAGCAGCCTCCATGTCAAGCTGTTTTGCTTCCTAGGTCTAAGAAACAAAGAAAGAGAAAGTAGAGAGCTTCAGATGCAGCTGAACCTCATCTGAGTGCATCAGACCTCATCCTATGAGTGAGGTCCAAGGTCGTGTTTCTGCTTTCTCCTGTGCATTGAGCAGGGGAGGACATGGGGAATTACCTTCTCAAAGCCTCATGCTCAGCTTTTAAGTAGGGCAGGATTCACTGTTGCAGTGTGTATGTCCTTTTCCCAGGTCTGGCCCTGGCCTTCTGCACGCATAGGGTTTAAAGAAAACAAAATCATTACATTCAGCATAGTTTTTAAGAAGTGGTATAACTTAAAAGATCAGGAATTGTCAGTTCAGTTTGTGAAGGTCTTTTAGCCAAGGAATATCAGGCTACGTTCTCGCAAAAGTGCTCTGTGGCAGACAAATGGCATCATGCTCAAGGGATTCAGCCCTATCAGGTCTCTTCAGGGATGGCAGCTGACTCATGGACTGCACTCTGGGGATCTGATGTTCTCAAGTAATTACACTTGAACTTTCTAAACGCTTTTTTTCATTTGTAAACCAAGGTAAGGCTTCCTTTTTTTCCTTTAACCAGGTGCATGTGTTGGGAGGTAGAGAGTCACTCAGAAATGAGGCCATTAAGCAAATTAATTAGAGGTCTCTAAATGTGAAGTTGTTATCATTTGAGCATTGCTTTCAATTAAATTAAACATGAGGAGAAGCTTTCCAAATAGAGGATAAAGGATGAAATCCTGTGTTCTTTTGAGCACTCTGGCATCACTCCAGCAAAGCACTTAATCACTTGCTTAACTTCCTGTATTTGAAAGCAATTGGAACTATTCACATACCTTAATTTTAAGCATCTACTTAAGTATCTGCTGAATTAGCACCAGAGGGCCCAGCACCATCACTGAGCTTCAAATAAAGGCAGAGGTAGAAGAAATTTAGACCCACAAGGTATGAGCCCATGGGAAGACAGGCAGAAACACCTCTTCTGTTGGGGCATACAGTGGCATTGATTGTTTTGAAGCAAGTCTCTGCCATTGCAGTCTGTTTAAACATTAATGCTGCAATATGCTTTTTGGTGTTTAAATGACCAGCTTAATTCTGGGAGCTCATACATTTGTGATAACTCCAGGGATGGAAATATTTCATAATCATAACACAGTGTCCTTCCTGGATGAATAATCAATTCCATAGAGCAAACTGCTTGTCTACTACTTTGCTGATAGCCTACCAGCTACAATGTATTGATATAATAAAATAAGGGTGTTGTTTTTTTCAGCTGTTTCAAATACAGCAACTCATCCATCGATTTTGAGAGGCTGGCCATTTTTTTTTTGTTGCACGCTCTTCTTTTAAGACAACTGGAGCAAAATGAGATGCAGGTCAATGTTGGCTTTTTTTCCTTTGGAAAGGTTGCATGTGCCAAAAACAGTATCACAATTTATTTTTTACATATGTAGCAGCTAACTGGGAAAAATAAGATTTAACCATTTAAAGCATTACAAGGCCATTGCAGAAGAGAATTCGTTGGGGTTTTTTTCCCCAAGGAGTATAATGGAGATTCATCTCGTTTTGTGAAACTGTAAGGATTAAAAATAGATAAAGAAAGACTTTCCCATCATGCCATAAATATAAATGGTAAAAAGCAAGTATATGTTTTTCTGTCCAGGCAGTTAATGTGAAACTTTGCGTGGTTTAGTTAAGTGTGTATTATACATTTTAATGCATTACTGCTGCATGGCTTATGCTGGGTAGGACTGAAGCTTGGATATGATCCCAGCTGTGGCTGGAGTTGAAAGAAGTAATATTTTAATTAAAAACACCATTTTACACAAACAAACCTGAAATGCAATTCGGCTAACGAAATATTTCCCCAGATAGATTAGGAGGCAGCATGTTGTATCCATGGTGTTTGACTGCAGATGGACTGTGTGAGCTGGAGGTGGTCTCAGAAGAACTATTTGATCATTTTATTACCTATGTTGATACACAAATATGGATGTTAGCCAAACATCTTAGCCAGACTAATATTCTAATATAATTTACAGTATGTGTTTGGCTCCATTCTGCTCATTGAATGAAATTGTTGAAATGTGACAGATTGCATCAGCTTTTGGAGTCTTCTCTGTTGTTTTTACTTCTCTACAGGTGAGGAATCTTGTGGCATATATGCTTAAGTGTACATTAACCTCCCTGTCATAGTTGTTATAACTGAGACTGTAACTAAACCCTGAGCCTAGAAAGCTCTGGGAAATGGAAGCTTTGTGGGAATTCTCTGTCCAGCTAGGATGAAAGCAGTGTCTCTATGCTTTCATGGTGCAGACGGTCTCTGCTGGTGCCATGGGCTGCACTGGTGAGGAGCTGCAAAGTTTGCCTATCTCTGCTGTGAGATGGAACAACTCAGCCTCTGTGCTGTGCTGCACTACATAGATGGATAAAAAAAAGCAATGCCACAGCTTCAGTGCTGGACTGACAGTCTGACACCACCAGCTCTCAACCAGACCAGCCATCATCCCACTGAGGTTATTGTCTGGATAACTGCTGAGCCTGGATAAGAGCCTGGATATTCACTGGATGTCCATACTTTTTGCTTGAACGTCCCTCAGTTAGCTTGAAGTTCAGTTTTTCTTGGTACTGAGGTCCAGGAGGACTGAGCAGTGACTCTGACATCTCACTGGTTACAAGGAATCACAGGAACACCAGGGATTAACTGCTGAATGATGGCTGAATTCTCTGCACTTAGGAGTGGGGACAGCAATTTTACCTGTTAAGTGGAAGAATCTTCTCCTCCCTGCCTGGCCAGTCTAGCTGCTAAGTAGTCAGGAGTGGAGCCCTTTGCAGCATCTGCTCCTTGCCAGTTCTTCCTGTTCTTCCTACTCCTCCTCGAGGTCCATCCGGGGACAAATATTTCCTCCCAACCCCTCTACAGCAAGACTGTGACCATCTGATTAATGAAGGTACTTTTATGGTCCCATTGGTAGGGGTATCTGGGCATGTCACACAGTCTTTAATGTATGTATCCGTAAAGCAGTGGTGTGAGGTAGGGAAATGACGTTACCCCTCTTTTACTGCTGGACACCTGAAACTAATGGTTTGCTTGAGATCTCAGAGGAAGAATGTTGCAGAGTGTGGATTCCCATGCAGATCTGTCATGTCTTAGGCTAATACTGTAAGCATCAGACCATCCTTTCCATCTTTCACTCTAGGCAGAGGTTACTCGTGTTTCTTCAATAACAGGAAGGAAACTTAACCCTTCAGACAATATATACTTACTGTGTATGTCAGATCATCTGCTGGTAAATAGAAATAAAACTCGATGAGAAAGATGTATAAAACATATTTTAATGGCAAATCTTTTAGATCATAGTTTCCTGTATACAAATGGTGTAATATTTATCCCAGGTGCTCAAATGTGGTGTTGTATTTATAAAGATAATTGGAAAAACATGTTCTGTGAGTAAGAGTAATAGACATGCAGGCAGTAGGTCCTTCAGGGCATAAGTAGTCATAGGGGAGGTATATGTATATTACACACGATCAGTAGAAGAGTTTACATAGGAAAAAGCCTTTCGAGTAAGCAGCAAGTTACCTGCTTATCCAATGATGGCTGTTTTTTAAAGTGTAATATGTTGGCATGTATTTTTCTGTTTGATTTGTATTCCTGGTGAGACAAACCACACTTTCTGAGCAGAACCTTCAAGGTTTTTGGACTGTTTTGTTGCACATGGAGGAAAGAAAGTATGGCTTCATCTCTGGAGAGAAAAAATTCTCTGTTTATCAGGGCATCTTGTTTACCAAGATTCCTCCTGAGATTATGCTTTAACAGACCCAATTTCAGTCTACAGAAACTGTTTACGGCTGAGTTTTGAGTCCTGTAAGAAAATGTTTTTTAATGAAAAATGATCCACATTCATTATTCTATACATCCATTAGCCTTCTTTCATTATTCCGTACATCCATTAGCCTTATTTGATTGTAGGGATACCAAGAAACATCCATCCCTTAAGCATGTATTACAGTCACAGATCTGATTTCTTCTCAGTTTCATTGCATCCTACAGATCAGGCACTTCAAAACAGCCAGTTGTTCATAGCAGGGGCTAATTCTAGCTCCTTCCCTTGGCTCCTTCTACATGTGTATTCATTCCTCTACACCCCATCATACCATGCAGAGTAAGTGGGCAGCTGGAATCTACAGGGAGCTTGCCCCATGCTTAGCACCTCTGTGTCCACACTGCCAAGCTGCTGTCGATGGGAGAAGTGGTGTGGTTTATACCCTGATTGCCCAGTGTGTCTTGGCTTGAGGTCCAGTTCAGATTCAGCCAGTCAAGAAGCCAAGCATTTGCATAGGAGAAGGAAATCCACAGATCTACAGATCTCAAAATTTTACCCTTAGCTTTTCTCCAGGTGGTTTTGTCAGCCTCCAAGGACATAAAATGCTGATAATGACATGACAGCACAGTCTGCTCCTGTAGATTAACAGTTTCCCATTTACCTTCGAGCCACATCGGGGAGCCTGGCTGAGAAGAGTTTGAGCACACAGTCACATGCCAGGGAATGTCTCCAGCTAACAAGACTGTTCATGCTAGAAATGGTCAAAAATGGCCAAAGGCAGATGGACACGCTGCAGCATCCTTACATCTGCATTCGCCATGCCGGTTCAGCAGGCCACCAAAGCTCTGTGGGGTTCTTGCATCGACAGCTGTGCTCTCACTGGGGGGAGCAGTCAGACTGTAACAGATACACCAGTGAGAGGACAATGTGAGCCGCCTGGAAGGATGAAAAATGACACAGCACCTGAACTTTTCAAGGGGATAAATAATGGGGCAGAACTGTCTTGAAATGGAGTTTGCAGAAATAAATACTTCCTAGAGCATGACATAAAGGTAAAATACTTGCATGAGCTTTCAGAGAACTTGAATCCAATTAACGTGTCATAAGAAATTATTTCCAGATTTGTCATCCATTTTAAACTTACCTGCCATCTGTTAGAGAAACCTAAAATTTTTGGGTAAAATGTTAATCAAGAAAGGAGCACTTCATACCTATTCCCTCACTCTGCACTTCGCCTGCCCCAGCACAGATTTTCCGTTTACGAGGACTTGGGATGGTTGAGGGACAGGAGGGAGAGTGAGAAATCCCCTACAAACTCTGTAACTCCATGATCCCAGCATGAGATACATAGACACAGAGCAGGTTGTGTGGCATCTTGGGGAAATAACTGACTTTTGGTCAACCAGTATCTTACTGGTGTAATTAGAGAAACTGAACTTAATGATGTTTAGGGACAAATCCACACCTCGTTGAGATGCTAGTAAAGGTTACAGAAGCACAGGATGTGTGCATGAGCAGAGTACCTAACATCACCAGCTGAAAGTGTGGCCATTGATTTTGCCACAAGTCTCTCAAACATTAAGAGGTGATCCTGTGCCCTGACCATTTTTTTGGTAACGTCAACCACTGGGAGCAGAATCACAGCTCTTGGACTTGCTGAGAGAGACACAGCTGTTCAACAGCAGAGCCAAGAGCAGAACAAGGGTCCTCAAGTCCATATCCTGTTCAGTAAAACATATAATTATCCCAGTTTTTGCCTGTGTTCTGCACCCATATGATTTTCTATATTTTCAGTTTTCCTGCAGTAATTGGCTTTGGGCAAATTCGAAGTAAGCTGATATTTTCCACCTTATATTTTTTTGTTGATGATAAAGGCACAGCTTTTTGCTATTTTAGTGTCATGTAGGAGAGCAGCTTTAACAGTGTGCAGAGACTGTCTAGAAGTTCTCTGTGCTTCCAGATTCTCTGTGAGAGCGTATTCTGAGACAGCTGAGTGGCTGAAGAGGTTTGATTTCTGTTTTCCTCCTGCAGATTGTCGATGGCAAACTCTGGTTCCAGTTGGATTGCGGAAGTGGCCCAGGAATCCTGGGAATTTCTGGCAGGGCTGTTAATGATGGAAGCTGGCATTCGGTCTTCCTGGAGCTGAACCGTAATTTCACGAGCTTGTCCCTGGACGACAGCTACGTGGAGCGCCGCAAAGCCCCCCTCTACTTCCAGACGCTCAGCACAGACAGCTCCGTCTACTTTGGCGCCCAGGTCCAAGTGGATAATGTCCGCAGCCTGACTGACAAGAGGACAACGCAGGTCCTGAGCGGCTTCCAGGGCTGCCTGGACTCAGTAGTCCTAAATAACAATGAGCTGCCACTCCAGAACAAGCGCAGCAGTTTCGCAGAGGTTGTTGGCCTGACGGAATTGAAGCTTGGCTGCGTCCTTTATCCCGATGCCTGCGAGAGACATCCCTGCCAGAACGGCGGCACCTGTACTGCTGTGCCATCTGGTGGTAAATGTTTTCATTACTTTATGGGTTTCCCTCTCCCCGTTTTCCTCTGTAATTTATTGCTAGAGATGGTTTTATGCAGCAACATGCTTGAAAAATCTCATGAACTCTATAAACTCTGATAGGTATTGCAAATTGGGTAAAAGCTGTTTGCTCTATAAATAACGGTGAAATGGTGCCCCTTCCTATTGCATTAGTGTTCCAGGAGGAAATTGATTTATTGGCTGTTAGGATAATCCTATTTCTATAGAAACCAATAGAATTACAATTACTGTAATGTTCAGCTGGATTTTTCAGGATCCATTTACAGCATCCTTACAGCAGTGAGGGTTGTACACAAAGATGGTGATTTCAGACGTCCATCACAGATGCAACAGCAGTGTTGCCTTACTCTGTTTCCAAAGCTTTCACAAATAATTACTGAGCTGTCCACAAACACCTTCGTCCTTTTGTAAGTGAGTAATTTGATTACGTGTCTGCTTGGAAAATAGCAAGTTGGGCCCATGATAAACCCCCCTGAACTGTATTTTACAGCTTTCTCGGAGGCCTGAGTGCTCTAAGCTCTAAGTAATATTATCCAAATTTTATAGGGCATTGATTTAAACTGTGCTTGTGTTGGAGTTTCCTATCCAGTGGTTACGTGGTGGTTTGTGTGATTTGATACCAATGACTTACTGCACTGCACAAGTTACGAAAACAGTCAGCCTGTTAGCAGGAAAAAAGAAAATGGCCTGCATGTAGAACATTCCCTCTCAGGCAGTTCTCTCTCTGCAGTGTAGGAGTTTCCCTTCCAGTTCCCCATACTGTATTAGCATGCAGCATTGCACACCTTTTCTGGCAGAATAAAACTTCCTCTGAAAAGGAGGTTGCTCAACAGAGATGTTTTCTGCAAGTTCAGAGCTTTCCATCCACTTACTGTCAGTGGGTTTTGGTCATGGCTCCCTAGGGAAGTTCCCACTAAACTCTTGTTTTATGAAGCATTTAACCACTGTCCCAGGGCTTTCTGCTTTAATGTGTCCATGCAGTTCCCTTGCACCCACAGTTATTTTTTCTGTTTTCCATTACTTGAAGCCTGGCTCTCATATTTCTTTTCTGAGTCCCCTCCACCACACAGATTTTTTAGGCCTAAACTTCTGGTCATTTCAAGACTGCTATGTGGTGAGATCTGTGCAAAACTGTGATAAGTTTCACAGTTGGATAGCCCTACCCTTATAAAGTACATCCTGACAATATGGATTTGTCCATGCTGGGCTGTCTCAGCTAGCATCCCCTCTGGATCTTTGGCTTTGATTCAGCCACTTCTTCTCTCATGCTATCACAAATGATGCATCAGTGATGCTATCAGCTTCGCTGTTGATGGAAAGATATGGGAGGACACCTCGGAGGATGAAGCACAGCCCTGGCAATCCAGGATGCATTGTGGGGCATGAGGAGAAATGTTGCTGCGTGTGTGTTTGTCCTTAAGGGTCTTTATTTGCCAAAGGAAGGAGAGAAAAGGAGGGCTGCACAACAGGGGCAAAAGAAAATCATTCTGAGACAGAAGGGTGTTGCAACCACTGAAAAAATTGCTAAGCATGATTACTGAAATTCCTAGGAAATATGGCTGTAGTATGTACAGGAACGTATGTATGATGGCTTTGATTCAGAGTCCATACTTAATAAATGAGGTTAACCATTCGCCTCACATCCTAGGAAACATGGGAACAGCTCCTTCTATTGATTTTATTTGAGTCTATTTACAGTATTGCTCATCAATCACATGATGAGTAAATTGAAACCTTTCTAACAGAACTCTTTACAGTAATTCTTTTTTTCCTAGCGCCATGTGCATGCCAGTTCAAACTGAGGGGAGACACAGGGTAGGGGAGACATGAGCAGCACTGAAGTTTGGACCCATCTTATTACTGGAATGGCATATACCATTTTCATGTCAACAAAATTCTCTGCTGGAAAGCAGTCACAGAACTGATTTAACTTGCCTGCGTTCCTGCCTCGGCGAGGGGCATGTGCCCTGCAGGGATGTTTTGGCTGCCTGCCGTCAAAAAATCTGTTTGCTGTTTTTACTGTCTCGGCAGTGTGTGTAAATAAAGGATTGTTATAAAGCCGTAATTCCAGTGCGATGGGCCCTGACTGTATGTCGGTGGTTCTACAGCCCAATCCATAAGGAGAAGGCATGGGCATTTGTGCTTCCACTGGGAAAGCAATTCTGTTGTTAGTGTCCTCCATATGCAGAAAGGCCACGTAATTAAATGCTAAGAGCACAAGTGTCCAACGGCATTGCAAATCCTAGTTGCAGAGCCACAAATTGCAGTGTGCACGTAAGAACCATCAACTATTGCACTTGTTGACATAGATGTTAGCAGCTGACTTCCATTTAAAATAGCAAAAAAAAACCCTTTTCATTTTTTAAAGAATTTTCTTAAGAATGAAAATGGCAGCTTTTTGCTTTTTTGGTGCGGGGTGTAATGCAAAAATATGCCATGCAAAGGTCCTATTCCCAATCACAGGGCATTCAGTAGCATCAGGATCTCTTGACTAATATTTTCTATGATATTATCCAGCTTTTTAAGTTTTTGGGTAATAATGTTCCTTTTCCTAAACAGAGAGTACTTGGCATAAGATTTGTTTTAATAAATACATCCTCTAATTTGAATTTTACAAAGCAGATTTCATATACTGTTACCATACTTTTTGTAATGGACAACCTACTGTGCTTTACAAGAAAATTAGGAGAGAGGAAAAGAAAGCCGAGATTTATAGCTAACTTAGGAAGAAAACAGTCAAGCAAAGGTTGCCCACTATTATAACATGAAAGAGTTTCTGGCTACATACCAGAAGTCAAAGAGGCCATGTCTAATTTACATATAATTTGCATAAATTGAACATATACAACACAAACCTCTGTAACAGTGTTGCTGTTGTGAGATCCTCCTTTCAGTAGAAATGCCTACTGCCTTGTTCACCATTAATAAAAAGCTGCCTCAATTACCTTTTTCCTCATCCTGTGGTTATGGGCATAGGGTCATATCGTGGCCCTGTTTGGAGAACTGCTAAAGCAGTGCTCTGTCTGCACTAGGAGTGTGTCCATGCCGCTGCTGTAAGCGTTTGGATGGATGGATTCCCAGCAGCTTCGAAGCGCCTGGCGCAGGGCAGGGCTGTGCCTGGGCTGCAGAGCTCAGAACTGACCAGAGGTCTTGCTCCACAGCAGGGTTGGCACAGGGCTAAGCTGACCCACACTGGCTCTTTCTGCCTGACCTCTCTGCATATGGAACAGGGCGGAATGGGGATCTCAGCCTGTCTGAGAGAGCACAGACAGCTCAGATAAGAACTCCAAGAGTACGGAAAAGCCTCTCTGCTTTCAAACTCTGGTTTCTGAGCCAGCAGAAAGCGACCATGACATGAGCCTCTGCTCTCATGGCAGCAGTGTTTGCCCAGTGATGCCAGTGGTTCAAGAGGGCAGCTGGGTGTCCAGAGGCCCCATGGGGAGATCCATAGCATGCTTAAATAGGGCTGGCACATGAGCACTCACTAGGTCTGACAGCTCAGGAGGCTCATATTCAGCAGGACAGCAGGAAGACACATACTCAGTTTTTGAATAAGTTTCTTGGGAGACAGTGGAAACCACAGCCCTGAAGTATAGGCCACATTCTTCCAGGCTTTTCAGTTCCTATCTGTAAGTATGGGTCAGTAAAGCTATTTTTAAAGAAAGTTAGCATTTTGAAACCTGACAAACAGCATGACTTTCCGAAACAGTTTGGCTCTTTGAACTGAAATTTCCCAAGAAAGTTCAACCAAGTGTTTAAAGTGTGGTTAAGCTGTAAGCTGCTGAATATGAGGTCTTAAAATGGGAAATGTCACACAACCTTAATAATAGTGTGGCACTTCCAGGGCTGCCAATAGTAAATGTATGTTTATCTGCGTGGGTAACAGCATGAGCAATCTCAGCAGTAGAAAGCTTTACTGTAATCACATGCAAAGACTGCACCAAGGTTTTCAACCACAGAGAAACCTCATGCTTGTAAAGCCTGCAATTATAAGTATAGGTACTTCCTTTTAATTTGATCAGTCCTATATACATCTGGCTTTGATTAAAGTAAATGGCTTATATGAGTAGGCGATTTTATTTGAAAATGAAGCATTTGAGCAGAAATATCTACTGAGTCAAGGACTGTGGGCAGAGTGTGAGGACACAGTCATTGTTTTCCCCACTCTTCACTTTTTCTTCTATTCTTTTTTTTTTTTCATGAGTTGTAATCCAAAGGGAGGAGAATATACAACATGGCACTTGGGTGGTGGGTTTAATACATGCTTTAAATGCTGTTGGCAACATGACTCACGGCTGGTTTTGAGGATCAGGTAGTTCATCAGAAAGAAAAAAGGGAAAAATTAGTGTAATAATACCACAGAACTGACCTGATCTTACTAATGTTAACGTTCTTGATCTTGCTTTTTCACACACTCAAACAACCCAGCATACTGTGATGTGAGTATACCAAATACACATCAATTAATTTTTTAAAGCTTTTCAGAAATTTTGTGGGTGTTTAATCTTTTATAGCTGTGATTCTAGGCATCTGGTTTTAAATTCACACTTTCAAAGCACATCCATGCCAATCCTCTCATACAAAGCACTGGTTCAGCAAAGACTGAGGTTCATTTTCATACCAACAAGAGGCAAGAGGCAATCATCTGTTTGAAGACAGATTATGTTAAATCTGGAGTGCCAGGACTGTGTATGGCTGAAGAACAAACACTTCTTGAAGGTGGCCGGGTTTGACTGTAGACCTACCGAAATACAAATGCTGGGAGAGGTCCTCTTCACCTTCAGTAGTTCTCATCAGTTAACTTGCTGTGTAACACTGTGTGGTCGATGCCAAGGGCAGGGCTGTTTCTGAACATCGACTTTGTCAGGTCTAGCTGCACAGCAGGGAGAGAAACTACACAGAGAGACAAATGGAAAAGCCAAAGCACGTTAACAGATAAAAGGCAGCCTCTCTTGCATGGGATAGATAGAAACAGGAGCATACACATGTTCATAAAAAAAAATTGGCAGCAGTTTGGAGCATCCTCTTTAATAAAGCCAAGTAAACCTTAGGATAGACAGACATTCAGATGCTCAGGCTGGAATGCTACCAACAGAGATGTTCGCTACATAATGACACCCCATCTGCTGATGGCACCGTGCCTGCCTTGTGCCACTGCCTCTGCTTCTTAAGTGCCAAGCAAACATAGGTACAGGCAGGGAGCCTGTGTAGTGTCCTGGCTTACTGCATGTTGCTCTTCGGTAAGGTCTGGGATGAAAAAGACTTTTTCCTCTGGATAGGGACATGCCAAGAGAGCAGGGAGAGAAGCTGTTGGAGTCACAGTGAGACGGTAAGATTTAACTACATAGTTTACTCAGTACTCAGATTAGTTAAGGAGCATGAGAGAAGCCTTATAAAAAACCATTAAGCCCAAGACAATGTGTAGACTTATGTCTATATAATGTTTTAGGTCATGAATGACCTTTAATGTGAATCTTCTGATCATCATCTCTCCCTGCACCTCACTTCCCACTGTGGAGAGGCAAGGTCTCGGAGGGCAGGACTGGGCTGAGCTGGAAGACAGATGGTCCCAAAGCCCTGAGCTGCACACTCTGGGGGTTCTGGGTCCACAGCACCAGCTCTTTGGCCCCACAGACCCACTGCTGCTGCTCTGCAGGACTTGTTAATGTAGATACAGCCTGAGAAGGCTGTTTTGTTGCTCATAGCTTGTTGTTGCTCTTAGGTCAGCTATTGGTACATGTTGCTATAGTACATGCTGAGGATGTTGTGGTCCCACCCTAGAAGCATTGCAGACGTGTTTTCCAGAACTTCCTATCTTTTTCCACTGATTTCCTCTGAAGAAATACAGCGGTTACATCACAAGATTTGCTACCTTGGAGATGCAGCATCAACATTTCTGGGAATGAAATATTCATTCCTCTTGGAGGAAGCTCAGATGGACTGTATCATCTTAAATAGTGATGAATTTCCAAGACTTCAGTGCTTTCATTGTAAACAGGAACAAGCCTTAAATTTCTTAAAAGAGTTTTTTCATCCCTTGCTGAGAGGACAGGGCACTGAGCCTTTTCTCATCCTTCAATGTAAGAAGTTTGCTTGTTGTTCTAAACAGGAGGGAAGAAATTAATGGTACATTACCAGGATATTAAATTAAGAGCGTAATAAAAGTTCTTTATTAGACCCAAGATGCACTGCCAACCAGAAGGATTTTCTTTACAATTTACCTTTGTCCACAGCCATGTGGCTAAAGTCTGCAGTAGCAGGCAAAATTACAGCCTCTGCTGAGATGTTTGGAGAAGGATTAAAGGTCTGGCAGGTCTTCTGGCTGAGCTGCTTTATGCTGTCTACTGAGCCATCATACCAGCTCTTCTCTTCCCTGCTCCATGAATTTTGACATATGCTTTGCTGTGTTGGAGACCTGCCGGGTCTGCAGCTCTGAGCATGTGTGTCCTGTGTCTTTTGCCAGTGACTTGGACTTGGCAGGTATATGGCAGGGAATCCAACGAGAGGAAACATCAGCGATAAATGTGGTAATTTAACACTGTCTTGTTTTAGGGCCTTTTTTATTTCTACCTTTGATACTTAGAATCTGTAGTGAATACTTTAGTCTTCTTATGTCTGATGTGTGTTCCACCCCCATTAAATCAAATTTGGTGAAAAATGTAGGCTTTCAGAAGCAGACTTTTATTTGGGTCCTGTTCATACACTGCCGGACAGGGCTCCGACCCATCTGGTGCATTCAGTTTCATCTCCTCGTAGTATAAAATGCATAAATCCATGTTCCTTTTATAGCTGGTGGTAAAAGTATCTTTTTAAATCAAATCAGTACTTCTCAAGTTTTCTACAATGAACAAGTGTAAACAGAGTATGTTACAGAATGAGAACCTAGAACTTAGTCAGCTGAAACAAACACAAGACATGAAAGGAAACTGGTTCAAAGGCTTTGTCTTGAAAATGGTTGGCACCTAAGAACTTAGTTAAGAAACAACAGAAACGTGGCTTTTAGCATCACTTTAGAGTTATGGAGGTTTATAAAATTATCAGATAAGAAATATAATAACATATATATTCTGCTGTTATGTAAGGCAACAGAATTGATTATTAATAAAGGGGTTTATATTTGAATTGAACCTTCTCCTTTCATTTAAACTCATTGAGACTGTAAAAACCATATAAAACATTGCTGTAAATTTTTGAACTATAGATGTCACTGTTCAGTCATAAAAAGGAAGCTTTATTTATTCATGCTGTGAATTCTACCTACAGTCACAGGTTTGATTCTTCAGACCTAGATCTCTGTAGGTCCAGAAAGCTGTTCACATTGTCTGAGTGAGATATTTTCAAGACACAAAAAGAAATAATCCCATCTTGCTGATGCTGACTAAACATGCTTTCTGGGAAGCCTAAAAGTTGAATAATTTATCTTCTTAACTCTGTAACCTCGGAAAGATCAGTGTGTCTGTCTCCCTTCTTGTAGCAGGACAATGAAACAGCATGACATTCGAGTATCTATTTCATTTCTCTTCCATTAAATAGTATTGGACTCTTGACTGAGTATGCCAGCAAGTCTAGTTCCAAGTTTATTCTCAAAAGCCTGTCTTCATGAAAGAATTCAATTACAGTAACCGAACAAGGCGAATTGAACCATATAGGACATAAAGGATGTGGGAGTCTTAATGCAGAATTGCTTTTTCCTTATGCCTCCGCTGGGCTTTTCCATATTGTTTCCATGAAATGCTTTTCTTTGTAATTGTGCTGGAAATTCCTGCCATGTTTGCAGAAAGAGTAACTTTTAAAACAAGTATTTGCGTTTTTTTCCAGATGTATAGATGTAGCAAGTTTTAAAAAATATGTTTAAAAGGCTCACCACTGAGAGATGATATTTCCTCTACATCAGCTTGATTGCCAATAATTTTGACACTGAATTGAGTTGCACTCAACCATTTCGGCTCGATCTGCAGCCATATTAATGGCAGGAAGGTTCCTTGTTTCAGTTGCTTAATGTGCTATATTCAGTAAGTATGTGAACCCCGTAACTGGAGCTTGAACCTTGCCTGCACATCTGTTTAGGACATTTGGATTATGTAAGGAGCTTTTTAGAAGATCAGCCAAAGGTTTTTTTTTACAGATGTCCAGTAAAATTTTGCTAGTTCAACAACTTTAACTTAGGAGTCTTCTGTTTCCAAGGACCATCTCATGGCTTTCACAGCCTATGTGTTCCATGCTCTTTTCAAGCGAAAAAGCACTCAGATTTCCATATCCAGTTCACAATATTAAGAGATGCACTGCCTCACAGGATTTCTTTGTGACCTTAATTAAGGCTTTTATTAATGGCACTATGCCATATGAAATCACAAGGAGAGGAAAAGGAAAAAAGAGATCTGTCATTTGATACTTGGCAGGGTGAACTGATGTGTTTAAAACCTTTTTTTTAAAATTTATTTTGATTTTGCTCCTGTGTTGGCAGAAAACAGAAATGGGACTTTAATCCCCAACCGGGTCCCCCTCCACTTGACTGTTGTTATGTCTGATGCATTGCAGTCAGTGATTAATCAGAATTTGATGGCACACACTGAACATAATCAGCTCTGATTAGGGCTGGTATTGCCCAGGTCAGCTGGTATTTTGAAGTTTATAGTTTCTGCCTTGATGATGCACTTTATAAAACTGGTGTTTTATTATTGTCACATCCCCACTGTGTCGTCCTTGTAAAGGGCAGAGGTGGAAAAGCTCTCAGCTGATGTATTTGTTCCTCGGTGAGGCCCCAAAAGGAGAGAAGACGACCGCTATCAGCATTATTTTCAAAAATGTTGGGAAATACATCCTTGATCTAGAATATTTCTTGTTATGAAAGGTGTTCATGGATGACTTTTATTCTTACCTGAATCATGACAATTAGGATGGGCTAGGCTGCAGCAATTCCTCTGGTCCCTCGTTATAGGCGTGAGCTCTGATTGTTCGGGCATCTCAGATAAACAAATTCTTGACTAGCATTATTGTGGACCACAAGGACAGACCAGAATAAGTGTAAACATCCCCTTGTCCCACAGTACAATTTATTTTTCGGCGTCAAGCAGCCAAATGGGTCCTCTTGATTTTAGACAGACTCAGTGGTAGGAGTCTAATTTCCTTCTCTCTGTCCCTCACCTCCCAGGATACCATTGCAATTGCCTCTCCCAGTTTACAGGAAGGAATTGTGAGTCAGAGATCACAGCCTGCTTCCCAAATCCTTGCCGGAATGGAGGCTCATGTGATCCCATCGGCAACGCTTTCATCTGCAACTGCAAAAATGGCCTGACAGGAGTAACGTAAGTGTCCCTCCCCAGGTGGGCAGTGGGAGCTGTTTGGCTCAGTGATGGTGGGCTTTTTGAGCTGGCATTTTGTACCCAAAAGCTATGATTCACCTCAAAAAAAAACAACCCCAACCTCAGGACTTATTCCAAGTCTAAGCTAATGACAGCTGAGAAATCCCTGAGACTTGCATGCTCAGAAATGTTTTTTCTGACCTTACCCTTTAAATTGTTGATTCAGGATGTTATCTCGAGACAGTTTTCTCTTTTAGATAGACTGATCTAAGTGCTGCTAGCTTTTGAGCAATCTCGTAAAAGCTGTGGAAGCTGCTGTGTAATCTTTGTTTTGAAAATGGATCAATTATTAGTCACCTTAGCCCTGACATAAAAGGGTAATTTATTGCAGTCATTTTTTAAAATCCCTACCTTGATCATATACTTGGTGTAGACAAAGAAAATTACGACCTGCCCATCAACATGCTTTTTTTCTCATCTGGTTTGTCTACTATTTATACTTTTTCTTCTGCATTTTACTACCTCTTGTTCTTTCCAGTTCTCGTCTCTCTTCATGATTCTTGTTCTTTTTTTCCCCCTGCCTCTCTAATATTTGTTTATTTTTTCTCCAGACCTAAATAATTTTACATAGCCAGTATATCCTTCTCTTCTCTTCTCTTCTCTTCTCTTCTCTTCTCTTCTCTTCTCTTCTCTTCTCTTCTCTTCTCTTCTCTTCTCTTCTCTTCTCTCTTCATGCTCCGATGTTTTTACTATATTTTTTCTCAACTATCTTCTCCTTGAATCCTCCTCTGATATTTGGTATTGAAACTCATGGGGTAGTCCAAAAACAATATAAAAAAGCAGATTCTCTATTACATTCAGTAAGTGTCATTAGGGTCAGGGAGCCTTTTCCTATCAGATGTTTTATTTCCTTCTTGATATCTATCAGATGCTTTAAACTCCTACTTCCTTCTTGATATTTCCATTTTATTGTCTTAGAAAAAGACATGGAATAGCTGTAGAAAAAATTAAATGCCGTTAAATAATATGAAATAATAAGATAATTTGCAAGGTACCACAATGGCACCTCTTTGACAAGTTAAGGCATCATGCACAAGCTGGACTGCTTCCTAGATGTTCTCCAGATTCCAGACTCTCCTTTTCTTCTTTTAAGGTGTGAAGAAGACATCAACGAGTGTGAAAGAGAAGAATGTGAAAATGGTGGCTCCTGTGTCAACATTTTTGGTTCATTTCTGTGTAACTGCACCCCTGGCTACGTGGGTCAATACTGTGGTCTTCGCCCCGTGGTGGTTCCCAATATACAAGCTGGGCATTCCTACGTTGGCAAGGAGGAGCTGATAGGAATAGCCGTGGTCCTGTTTGTCATATTTGTGTTAATTGTTCTTTTCATCATTTTTCGCAAGAAAGTTTTCAGGAAGAACTATTCCCGCAACAACATCACGCTCGTACAGGATCCTGCTACTGCAGCCCTGCTCAACAAGAGCAATGGCATCCAATTCAAGAACATCAGGAACAGTGGAGACAGCAGAAACATCTACCAAGAGGTTGGGCCTCCTCAGGTGCCCGTGAGGCCAATGGCCTATACCCCATGCTTCCAGAGTGACTCACGGAATAACCTGGACAAGATAGTGGATGGGCTTGGTGTGGAGCACCAGGAGATGACAACGTTTCATCCTGAGTCCCCTCGAATACTGACAGCCAGGAGGGGGGTGGTGGTGTGCAGTGTAGCTCCAAACTTGCCTGCTGTGTCTCCCTGTCGCTCCGACTGTGACTCCATCAGGAAGAGCACATGGGATGCTGGGATGGAAAGTAAGTAGCACTGTGTGCCAGTCTTGTTCTTCCCTGCCATCAGTAAGGGTTGCCTTCAGGGTGCAGCAGGTATGGTGGCACAGGTACTCTTAGTACTCCAGCCTAATACATGTGAATTGTTACATTTCTCCAAGAAATGATCTGGTTTAATTTTGAAATGTTATAATTAAACTAGGCATGCAAGACTTCTATGCATTAAGTATGACTAAATGCATTTATTTCACTTGTTCAGAAAGCACATCTGAGTAAGTGCTCTGAGCATTTTTCAAGTGATACAATGCAATCACCTTTCTATTGGAAAAAAAAATTTGGGGCAGAATTCTCAAATATAAGTTCTGCTAGGTTCAGGCTGTTTGTTTCCCAAGGGAGTTAAAAATATTTAAGCCTTCTGCAAGAAGCAATCCTGTTTTGCATCAGGGACAAATGAACTAATATTCCCTACGTTCAGTGTCTGTGAAGTGAAGCAGAAAATCACGTACTGCTTGATATATGGGATCACCTTTTCAGGCCATTGCATTCCCCTCTGCATTCAGTATCAGAGTCATCACAGAATTTTCAACCCCCACACTTACCCTATTTGTGCTCCGATGGTTTCTCACCTGATAACACAGTACTCCCTCCATTCCTGAACGAGTTGCTGGAGATGCAGCAAACTTTACATCTTCTGTCATGGCAGGCAATACCAGTTTTCTGGGACAGAGTTAAGACCCTGCATCATCTAGCAAGTCAGAACATGTCCTATGGACTGGGAGATGTTTGCTTCACGATATATTATTTTTTAAAGGTGTTTTCTCTTATTAGGAGTTTTTCCTAATGCGTCTTCCAGTACCTGTTGGAGGGGGCTTACAAGAAGGCTGGAGAGGGACATTTCACAAGGGTCTGTAGTGATGAATGGCCTTAAGCTGAAGAAGGGTAGGTTTAGATAAACTGTTAGGAAGAAATTCTTTACTGTGAGGGTGGTGAGACACTCGCACAGGGTGCTCAGAGGAGGGGTGGATGCCCCATTCCTGGAAGTGTTCAAGGCCAGGTTGGATGGGGCTCTGAGCAACCTGGTCTAGTGAAAGGTTCCCTGCCCATGGCGGGGAAATTGAAACCAAATGATTTTCAAGGTCCCTTCCAGCTCTAACTGCTCTATGATTCTGTGATCTTCAATCCTATTGCAACACAGCTTTAGCCAAAACTGTCACGTAAAACTACACAATCCAGAAACTTTCATAGTCCTGTAGTCAAAAGCAATAGGAACTGAAGAATAGGGAGGGGAATCTGGCACTGCCTTTCAGGAGGCTGCACCAAGATGGGGGTCAGCCTCTTCTCCCACGCAACTGGGAACAGGTCAAGAGGACAGCATCATGCTGTGCCAGGGGAGGTTCAGGATGGACATCAGGAAGAATTTTTGCTCTGAAAGGGTGGTTAAGCCTTGGAATGGGCTACCCAGGGAGGTGGTGAAGTCACCATCCCTGGAAGTGTTCAGGAAGTGACTGGGCATGGCACTTAGTGCTATGGTTTAGTTCTCATAGTGATGTTCAGTTAAAGGTTGGGCTCAGTGATCTTGGAGATCTTTTCCAACCTTACAGAGTTTCTGATTCTGTACCTGTGCCCTGATCAACAAATTTTATCTAAGGCAGCACACTGGCTAAGGTCTTGTAGCAAAAAATTGAATCAATTTTCATTTATTTGGGCTATATTTCAGGATTGTGTTGTGTCTGACCTTTTAAACCTTTAAATACAGTAATGCTGATTGAAAGCATCAGCCAGCCCCCACACATGCTCTGTTCTGTTTTCTCCTGGGTGTTTGTGCCACAGGCACTGCTGGTACCGGTATGAATTTCTGCACACCATGAGGCCATACCAGGGAGACAAATCTCAGCTGTCAAGGAGTGGGAAGCAACGCAGCTTCATTACTACAGCACTCACTCCATCAGCTCCATACCCTGCTGCTCAGCAGGAGCAAATCAGCTCTTACTGTATGGAAGTGTGCCATGCTGGGTAGAAATACCTACAGCTGGCAGGTAGAGAGCTATACTTCCATGTTGGTAGCACCTGAGCTTCTTCATTTGTAATTGGCTTAGTGTTTACAGTGGAGGATAATTTTTTGTGTTCCTGATTGTTGCTCATATAATGTGTAGTTGAATGTGTTTATTCATATGTGTTTAATTACAGGAGAATTTATACCATAGGTTGCAGTTACATTTCTAAACAGTAGAGTTGTGAAGACTGAGTGTCCCTGATGAAAAGCAATGTAAATTGAAGCATAATTTATTATATGTCAGTGATGGAGCTATTAAAATCTGATCCAAGGGCCACTGATATGAATAACAAGATGCACAGTAACTTTACTGAGCACTGAATGAGTCTTTAATGAGGCTCTCAAATTAGGAAATGAACAGTAAAGATAAATGTAACTGTAATCTCTTGTATAAGCTGTTTATACCACATCCCTTAAGTCATCATTTTCTCTGCTGTTAAGACTATATGTCATCTAAAAAGGCAATATTGAATACAGATGTTTCTTCCTTGATTACAGTGTTGTCAGCCCCTTGAAAGACTCTTCGGGCTTCAAACACTTCAAAAGTCTAGGTATCTTCACCAACTGCCTTCTTGACAAATAGGTCATGTCCTCTGTGTGAAGGAAATGATTTTATTATGACTAAAATAATAGAAGGCAGGATTTAAATGTGACCATGGTATAAATAGATAAATGTGCATACCTAGAGAGTACTATTTTGCTTTGTTTTTGCTGTCAATGAAGGTAAAGGGGTTGATGACGCTGAAGAAGTGACCTGTTTTTCAGGAAGTAATAAAGGCAGCAACTCTGAAGTACAGTCCCTCAGCTCCTTCCAGTCTGATTCCGGTGATGATAATGGTAAGAAATGATTTCATCTTTATTATGATGGGGGAAAAGCT
>VYZQ01022072.1:69175-82260 GCA_013400655.1 Mystacornis crossleyi
TTCAAGGCCAGGTTGGATGGGGCTCTGAGCAACCTGGTCTAGTGAAAGGTTCCCTGCCCATGGCGGGGAAATTGAAACCAAATGATTTTCAAGGTCCCTTCCAGCTCTACCTGCTCTATGATTCTGTGATCTTCAATCCTATTGCAACACAGCTTTAGCCAAAACTGTCACATAAAACTACACAATCCAGAAACTTTCATAGTCCTGTAGTCAAAAGCAATAGGAACTGAAGAATAGGGAGGGGAATCTGGCACTGCCTTTCAGGAGGCTACACCAAGATGGGGGTCAGCCTCTTCTCCCACGCAACTGGGAACAGGTCAAGAGGACAGCATCGTGCTGTGCCAGGGGAGGTTCAGGATGGACATCAGGAAGAATTTTTGCTCTGAAAGGGTGGTTAAGCCTTGGAATGGGCTACCCAGGGAGGTGGTGAAGTCACCATCCCTGGAAGTGTTCAGGAAGTGACTGGGCATGGCACTTAGTGCTATGGTTTAGTTCTCATAGTGATGTTCAGTTAAAGGTTGGGCTCAGTGATCTTGGAGATCTTTTCCAACCTTACAGAGTTTCTGATTCTATACCTGTGCCCTGATCAACAAATTTTATCTAAGGCAGCACACTGGCTAAGGTCTTGTAGCAAAAAATTGAATCAATTTTCATTTATTTGGGCTATATTTCAGGATTGTGTTGTGTCTGACCTTTTAAACCTTTAAATACAGTAATGCTGATTGAAAGCATCAGCCAGCCCCCACACATGCTCTGTTCTGTTTTCTCCTGGGTGTTTGTGCCACAGGCACTGCTGGTACCGGTATGAATTTCTGCACACCATGAGGCCATACCAGGGAGACAAATCTCAGCTGTCAAGGAGTGGGAAGCAACGCAGCTTCATTACTACAGCACTCACTCCATCAGCTCCATACCCTGCTGCTCAGCAGGAGCAAATCAGCTCTTACTGTATGGAAGTGTGCCATGCTGGGTAGAAATACCTACAGCTGGCAGGTAGAGAGCTGTACTTCCATGTTGGTAGCACCTGAGCTTCTTCATTTGTAATTGGCTTAGTGTTTACAGTGGAGGATAATTTTTTGTGTTCCTGATTGTTGCTCATATAATGTGTAGTTGAATGTGTTTATTCATATGTGTTTAATTACAGGAGAATTTATACCATAGGTTGCAGTTACATTTCTAAACAGTAGAGTTGTGAAGACTGAGTGTCCCTGATGAAAAGCAATGTAAATTGAAGCATAATTTATTATATGTCAGTGATGGAGCTATTAAAATCTGATCCAAGGGCCACTGATATGAATAACAAGATGCACAGTAACTTTACTGAGCACTGAATGAGTCTTTAATGAGGCTCTCAAATTAGGAAATGAACAGTAAAGATAAATGTAACTGTAATCTCTTGTATAAGCTGTTTATACCACATCCCTTAAGTCATCATTTTCTCTGCTGTTAAGACTATATGTCATCTAAAAAGGCAATATTGAATACAGATGTTTCTTCCTTGATTACAGTGTTGTCAGCCCCTTGAAAGACTCTTCGGGCTTCAAACACTTCAAAAGTCTAGGTATCTTCACCAACTGCCTTCTTGACAAATAGGTCATGTCCTCTGTGTGAAGGAAATGATTTTATTATGACTAAAATAATAGAAGGCAGGATTTAAATGTGACCATGGTATAAATAGATAAATGTGCATACCTAGAGAGTACTATTTTGCTTTGTTTTTGCTGTCAATGAAGGTAAAGGGGTTGATGACGCTGAAGAAGTGACCTGTTTTTCAGGAAGTAATAAAGGCAGCAACTCTGAAGTACAGTCCCTCAGCTCCTTCCAGTCTGATTCCGGTGATGATAATGGTAAGAAATGATTTCATCTTTATTATGATGGGGGAAAAGCTATTTATCTTATTTTCTAATATTATTAAAACATTTATGTTACATCTTGAAACCCTTTAATGATGCTGAAAGTAAGGAAGTCAAGTGGGTTCAAACCCAACCTTTGTGTTCCACACGAAATTATAGGAACGTAATAAAAATCTTGATGCTTGGGGCTGTTGTATCAGGACCAAGCTTTACAGGGAATTAGAGGTATGATACAGCAGAGTCACATTGCCAAGGTGTAAGCTGGCTAATAGGTCGCAAGTGAAACTGTAGAATTTATATAATTTTCCTTCTTGGAAGAGCATGACTTTCATGTTTCACCAGTGAAATAAAAGGAATTTCTGTGCTATTTGCCAGGTCTCATTCATGGTCCCAACAAAACTCTGCTGGTGCTCAGCCGCAACAACGAGCAAATGAGCCCGTCCCCAGTGTCTTGGCTTCTCGCTGGCAGTCACAGCTCAGCAAACAATAGAGCACCATTAAATCCTGGTTCCATGCATACTCAGTGTCTGCCTCTCGTGTCCTGTGTCATTATTTCAGTGGGTGACACAGGCAGAGCCATACATAGCCCACAAAGAGGCCCACAAAGTCAGAGCAAACCTTTGTTCCTGTGGCCCATGTACATTGTGCAGTGGGTCTGAAAAAAGTCAAGATGTTTCTGCTGGGGATGTCAGGGAAGCCTTATTCAGACACACAGCAAAAGACTACCACAAAGAAATTGTACTTGGTTTCCTCAGCCACCAGTTAATGAACTGTCTGGAGACTCAGTTCCTCAGTCATGTCATGCAGCTGTTCTCTAGGAACTCTGAAATGTTGGAAAAAGCACTGATAGCAAAGTACGCTTGCAGTTCCTTTCGTTCCACTGTGGCTGAAGCATTACAGTTAATTTTGTCAGACTTCTCAATGCTTTTCTGCCCCTGAATCAAAAAAAAAACTCTTTAGCCTTTTTTTAGAGTAAATATTATTTTAATGATATATATTTACTATATAGTTACCTTTGGGATAATTATTCAAGTGGTCATTTATTGTACATTGTTACTTTTTATATCTCCCAAATTCTAATTAGACATTTCAAACTCCTGATCCTGTCTCCACTGAAATCAGTGACACAGTACCCACAGAAGCTGGATTGGACTTTCTGTGCCCACTCATTTTTTGTGAAAGCTGCATTTAAAATATGGCCTTTAGAGATAACATTTCTAGTTCAGGGTTCAAACAAATCCATATCTTCAGGGAGAATGAGGGAAGAAACTTAAATCATCTGAGTCATTTGCAGAGATCGATGCAAGACCACATGCTCTGGTTTGCCTGAAGCAGCAGGGAAGGTTTGAAGTGAAAGAGCCTGAAAGGCAAAGTCAGGCATAAGTAAGCATATACACACTCACACGCCTGTATTTAAGGGCTAATGGATATCCCTCCTGAAGCCATAAATCCTTGCTCTTCTTGTCATTTTAATTCTTTGTACTTCACATACCTGCAAAGGTTAGAAGGTTGTCAGTGAAACCACAACAAATGCAGTTCAGCATCCACACTCTTTGGGGAGATGGGACAGTGGCTCCTTCTCCAAACCCCTTCCTCCAAAGCCAAGAGCAGTGCTGCTGGGTTCTTAGGCCAGCAGAAGGGACAGGCTTGTGTCACACCGATGTACAAATGGCTGTGCTGACACTGACTTGTGGAACTGGGTAGCAGCTTCTGACTGGGGAAACCTGTCTTGCAGCAGTGGAGCACTGGGATGAATCCCGTTGGAGGTGCCGACAGCCCTGTGCTCTTCAGTTTTTATCAGGTGCAGGTGGCCTCCACTCACCCCCTCCAGGTCTCCTGGAGCCTTCTCTTGCTGGGTCAAATAGGGCTTGTCTTACCACAAAAACTCACATGGGGTGAGATTTCGAAGCTACTTTTTTTTTACCCACCTTATTTATCCTGTATTTAAATTGCTCAGCCCCCCACTAGACTTACTGTGAGTAGTTAGCAGTAATTTTTGTACTCTGAAAGCAAAAATCTGAGCAATGCTGTGTTTGAGCATTGACTTGCACTCAGCTGTGTGGGGTGGGGTTCCCTCCTTTCTGTGAACATGCTCTGCACAGCTCCCACCAGAGCCAACCTTTAGCTGCAAAGAAAGATGTGCTGGCCCTGGTTTTTGACCTTCTGCTTTACACTCTCAGTTTTTCTCCTCTAAGAGTTTCCAGCTGCCCTCCATCTTTTTTCCCAGCCATGCAGCACTAATTGCGTGGAGTGCCTTATTTTTTTATACTATGTTTATTATGCATTAGCCAGTAGAAGTCTCCTTTGTATAATTATCCATGCTGTTGATGGCATAAATGTGCTGATTATAGACACAGAACATACGTCCTTTGGTTTATCAAGGCTCTTTTTGCTAAGCCCTCACAAACACTGAGGAAATTGGATGATATCCCTGATCCCATGCCCAAAATTTAGCCAAGATGTGAAAATTTTGAACGTATATCTGCACTGTTAACACATTTCTTGTGACCTCTTAGTCTGTTGGCTGTGTGAAACAAAAAAAGTATGTTTTGCCCCACATTTCTGGTCTCCTTCTCAGCCTGCTCCAAAGCAATTGGTTTTCTCGTAACTAAAGACAAAGGAAAAGGGACAGATCCTGTGCCCACTCATCCAGAGCTTTCCCTCTGGTTTGGGTGGGTTTTATTTCATGTTCACAGAGGCAGGGGTGTTAGGTGGTACAAAATGCAGATCCATTTAGAGGACCACACATTATAGGCCTCCACATTAAACAACTGCACAGTCTATATTAATTATTTCAAGGGAAAACTATGTTTTCGTAGAACACCTGCAGAGAACACACAAAGCATTTGTGAAACTATTTTGTCAAACACAGGTCAAAATTTGAACCACAGCTACATGGATGTGTCTTCCTAATTATAGCTGTGCTGCTTAACCTCCCTGAGGTATTACACAGCACAGCACAGACAGTAAATAAGTAAAACATTCCTCTTAGGAGTTATATTGAGCTTAACACCGTTTCTGATGGTGTGATGGCCTAAAAGATAATGATCCTTGGAGCACAGGGCACTGTCTCTGGAGACCTCTAAGCAAGAATGAATTAGAAATTAGTGTCAGGTAGACAAGATACTGCTTTGGTTAATTGAATCAGCTGACCAGTCTGCTTGAATTTATGAGGTGATACACATCATCCCATATGCCTTTCTGGAAATGCTAGTTTGGAATTTGATGAAGTTGTTTCTGATCTGAGGGTATGGACTGACCAGTCTGCTTGAATTTATGAGGTGATACACATCATCCCATATGCCTTTCTGGAAATGCTAGTTTGGAATTTGATGAAGTTGTTTCTGATCTGAGGGTATGGACTGACCAGTCTGCTTGAATTTATGAGGTGATACACATCATCCCATATGCCTTTCTGGAAATGCTAGTTTGGAATTTATCACCACTCTGAAGATATATGGGATTATCTGAAATGAAATGTCCTGCAACCCACTGCATAAATCATGCATTGGTCAGCAGTCTTTTTTTTTTTTCCAATGTCAGTTCTGTCTTTTGAGAGAATTTATTGTGGTAACATACGATGTGTGTTTTAAATACTAACCTGAAGCTGTCCTTCCCCTCCCTTTATTTTCTGCTTTCCCTCCCCTGCAAGCTTCCATAGTGACTGTCATACAGCTTGTCAACAATGTAGTTGACACTATAGAAAATGAAGGTATTTAATTTTTTTTCTTTCTTGTTATACAACAATGCTTCCTGTTTTCATTGTGAAACATTCCAGCAGAACCTCACTAATCTACACTGACCAGCAATCCTGTGGCAGGGATTGGGTTTTGCAGATCAGCATGTTCACCAGCAAACATGAAAATGCCAGAGGACTGTACCACAAAATATCTGTGGGTAACTGGAGGTGGTAGAAAAGGTGTCAAGCCTTCATCCTCTTCTGTTCAAGTCAATGTTTCTGCTTGTTTATTCCCACTGTCTTCAGAGAAAATAATAGACTGATAATGGAGCTATATCATTGAGATTATCCTGGCTGCAGAGACTGGGAAACAGAAGATGACACAGGAAGTCTGTCAAGTATCCCATGCTGCAGCAGAACTGGGTTATGTACTCCAGTGGTATCACATGGAGAGGAGCACAGCTGTGCTTGGCTGGTGGCTGGTTTCCCCCAGGTACCCGTGCCAAACAGTGAATGTGTGGGCACAGCTCCACAGATGCCGTGACTCTCCCGTGGGGTTGATGTGCCCATGGAATAGAGCATGGCAGTGTGCTCCAAGGACCCAGCACTCACCTCTTCCACTGACCTCCTGGGTAACCTCAGGCATATCATGTTACAAGTGAACCTGTAATGCGGGGATATCACTATTTTCTTTTTTCCATAAAGCACCGAGGAAATGTCGTGTTATCATAGATAAACATTACTTCTATTTATTTTATAACGTTTTTCCTACCCTTGGGCAAATGTCAACTCAACATCAACTCAGGTTATTCACAAGTCAAAAATTTCCTCTGTCCTTAGCAATTTTAAGACAGATATTGCATACTTCCGCCAATTTAGTCTGCATAATGCCTAAAGATGATTAAGTAAATTTTTGTGAAACTACTGATTTTTTCCGAGTCAGTGTCACAGTAATTTTGAAAAACACTTTTACTCCTAGCTAGTGATGCCACTTGAGTATTTGTCCATACTACATTTATTGATTTCCTGAAGTGTAAGAGAGCCATTCCTCTCACTATCAAAAAAAATTAACTAGCCAAGGTTAATTCAAAAGAAAGTCCCACTCAAAAAAAAAAAAAAATCTTTAAAAGAAACCACAAGCACTGCAAATGACCTTGCCCTCCTAAGGGAAAGCTTAAGCAAACATACTGGCTCATTGTCCTTTACAGGTCAGAAAAAGCCAGTCTGGCAGCAGTTTCAAGAGGCTGTCACTGAAAATGCTTTGCCCACTTCCCAGTTCCTTATATGAGACTTAGGATTCTTGCCTACTCTGCAGCAGAGCTGGTGGAATTGGTGAATAATTAGCCACACTGGAGGTCTGGGCAGAATCACTGCCACAGAGTCACGGGAGGATGGGGCTCCTGCCCCAGGGACCTGCCTGGGATTGTGCAAGTCAGCAAATTAGTGAGGTTCTCCTGGATCCTGATCCGCACAACTCAGAGGGCCCTGACGCAATGCCATCACACTGACCCAAACACAGCAAAATCCACTGTACAAAGAAGAGAGAAGTGCAGAAGAGAGGTTAGGGCCGGTTCTGACACTGCTGCTAAACCTGCAGTAGCCCCAGCCCTCCTCGCTCCAGGACACGACAGAGCAGGTAGAGAGCTCCTGCCTGGCTCTTGAGCTAAGGAAGAAATCCCCATCACCACGTGTACCATGTGGTGATGAGCAAGGGCAAGTGTGGTCGGAGTAGGTGAAGGGCTGGAGAAGTCTTCTCTGCCCTCGCCTGTGTCTGAGCCACAGAGGTTATGAGCTGTGATGACATAAAGCTCTATTTCTGCTGCCAGACCTCCTCCAGCAATGTCATCCAGAGACTTTGCCCGATGACTTCTTGCATGAAGCCCAATAACATGTGGCTGAACAAGAGCATATCCATCTAGAAAACGCTGCAGCTTATTCCCCACTCTTGTCGCACATAAAACCTCTTTCCTTGCTCTCTCCCCCACCCCTGCACCCTCTCCATACTGGAATGCCTCCCTCCCCACCGGCTAGCATGGCAGTGCAGGTGGGAGGTGGGTATGGGGTTGTGGAGCATTGTAGCTGATAGCCCCATTAAATGGCTTTGTATTCTATTCTATTCAGGTTCTTATACCGTGCCCATCACCATGGTATCTGAGCCCAGGTGGGCCCAGATTTGTTTGAACCGGCCCTGAGAATGGTAGATTCTTATTTTTCTGTTTCAAAGTGAACAAGTGAGAGAAAAATGTACTTTGCAGTTATAAACCATATAGATGGTGGATAGCCCTTTTTTGTGTTAAGAATTACAGCTCTAATGTAATTCCGTATCTGTTCAGTGAGGGTAAATAATTAAGATATGATAGAAAAGGAATATAATACACAACATAAACATTTCTTTACGTATGTCTGCATTTGACAGGCAAGCTTATCTTTTACATTAAAATAAAGAACAATTAAAAATCCTACTGACACCGAGGCAGCTGTACTTTAGAAATATGCATGCAGAGTTTTGTATTTTCACATGTAATACAATGCTGGTGACAAGCTCCGAGTTACCAGTTTTTGCTTTTCACTTTGTATCTGACAGTGTCTGTTATGGATCAAGGACAGAACTACAACAGAGGTGATTTTTCTGGGACACCTTCTGCCTGTCGGACTGGGCCGGGGTGGGCAGAGCACTGACTTGATCTGTTTGGTTTTTTTCTTGAACTGTGTCACGTGTACTCTTTTGTTTGAATTCTGTTGGGTTCAAAAGCTGCATGAGAATGGTCAGCCACTTTTTTTATTTCAAAATTCAGTTTTCAGTCAATCAGATTATTTGCTTGCACACTTTCTTTCTCGAAGTCATTAGAGGTGGAAGGGGAGATGAGATGCCATAAGCATGCTGACTGCGTTTAAAGATTTTTTTTCAAATCACTGTGAAAAGCAGTAATTCAGATATTTTGATTTCTTAGACTCACAGTTTCTAATACAACCCAGTAGCATCTTAAAAGGCGAAATGTCTGAGAGTGGCAGTGTTACGTTACTTTGCTTGTTCGCATTAGCATCATAATGCAATTTGTTCTCCTCCTCTACCCCTCTGGTCAGAGCATGGCTGACCTGTGTCCGTGGCCTGTGGCGCATGCCGTGATTTGAATGTGCTGTGAGGACTCAGGCGAGTGCATGCAGGACACCCTCCTCTCCTCCGTGGTCTCATCCTAACAGAGCGCTGTGGTTCTCTTCCCTGCTGCAGCGTATCATTGGGATACCTCTGACTGGATGCCAAGTGCTCGCTTGTCCGACATCGAGGAGGTGCCCAATTTTGAGACGACAGATGGAGGCTCGGCTCATCACGGCAGTACCAGAGAACTGGAAACAGATTACTACCTTGGTGGCTACGACATCGACAGCGACTACCCTCCCCCTCACGAAGAGGAGTTTTTGAGCCAGGACCAGTTACCACCTCCTCTTCCTGAGGATTACCCAGACCAATATGAAACCCTCCCACCCTCACAGCCAGTCTCGATGGCAAGTACTCTCAGCCCTGACTGCAGGAGACGGCCGCACTTCCACCCGAGCCAATACCTCCCTCCTCACCAGTTCCCCAATGAGACGGACACCACAGGATCTCAAACTGGGAAGGAGTTTAGTACTTTTGCTGTTGGCCCAAGCCAGAACACAGAAAATGTTAGTGCAGGTAAGATGCCCTTATCCTTGCACAACTCTCTAGATGCCTCCTCCTCTGACGTCTCAGCCGGCTGCGGCTTTGATGACTCCGAAGTAGCCATGAGTGACTTTGAAAGCGTGGAGGAACTCAACCTAGAAAATGTTCACATTCCATTTGTGGAGACCCAGCATCAGACACAAGTGTAAAGGAAGCTCCTTTCTTCTTCCTCCTCCTCTTCTTTTTTTAATTTTGTCATCTGGTCCAATTAATAGTATAAATATTGAGAAGAAATTTTGCTGAAGGTGTATCTATATATATTGGGGAAAGAAAAGTACAGTATAACCCATTATTAACTTGTTCAGAAATGATACTGTATGTGCAGACACAAAGAGACCAATTCTGTTAAGTATTATACATCATGAAATTGTTACAGACAATCTGGAGAGTGTGTACCTTCTATTTATTACCAAGAGTAAAACTCAGCTTTTGAGGCAGGGGGAAAAATAACTGCTAAATAATTTCTTTCACAAAGTTGGGTGTTTTGGGGGGGGTTTTTTGGCATTGTGTTATTAAAAGTGTTACAGTGTTATGATCTCCCCACAGTGTTAAGGAACTGGTATGGATCATTCTAGGATGCACTGTTGCATGAAATTTTATGTCAGCAAAGAGTGAAGGCAATTGATTGCTGAGGCTGCTGCATACAACACGTCAGATGGCTAAAAAAAGCAACATTTACAAATTGACCTATCAAAGACAAGTGACCAGTTATTTGTCCATAAATATTTATCTGTACTTTTGTTTATTACGTAACATTTCATTCTACTTTATGTAGAGCAAAACACATAACTTACAGTTTATGTTTACTCCAAATTGGGTTACTTTGGTTGTCATTTTTAAAACCTGGTGTCAGGTGCGTATGCATAACTTCTCCCATGAGGACTTCCCAAAATGTCAGAGTTTGGCTCAGGAGTGGCCTGGTGTTGCCCCAGCTGTGTATGCCTCACTTAACATGTATGCAACGTGAACATGGATCTGAAAACATGGGGTAACCTACACAGCTGATCATTTTTTTGAAATTTCTTGCTTGGGCAATCAGCTCTTTAACAGCAGTCCTCACGCTGCAGTTACTGCAGTAAAATTAGTTGCAATTAAGTTACATATAGGGCTGCTGTAACCTCACATCGTTAGTTTAACATCTTTTGGCAAATGTCCATCCCTAGAGTTCACGGGATGAGTTCTCAGCTTCTGTAGACTGACTCAGTCGGTGGAGCTGCATGGATGGACTGTAGCCAAGGGTCTGTCCCTAGATTTTCCACTGGGTGCATCATTTTGTAGTATTTGAGGACATCCAAAGGTTGTTTGCAGATTTCAGAATATTGTTGTGGAATGAAGAAAACCACGGCATCTGTATGTTTTCATGCTTCCCTCAGCTTGACTGGAGTAAATGGTCATTTGCACTGATTTGGCCTGAGCAGTCAAGTGCAATCAGGATATGTGGAATTTTCACTCAATGTATTAAAGCAGAATATACACACCTGCTGCTCAATGCTCTGAAATGTTTTTACCACTGCATTTTACAGTGTCTGTGTACCTTGCCAGTGAATGTGAGTCTACAGGCCTCTACTGGTCTAGGTTTTCATCCATTCCTTCCATGGCATAATTCTGTCTTTCTGAAAAGCTATTGAATACCTAAATCATTGTGTTACATGAACAGATTCATTAGCAGGTTTCCTGTGCTGTTTTCCACGTCCTGTCCCTTGGTCAATCACTTTAACTGGATAGTTTCAGCAGTTGTATGCCAGGGCATGTTCTTGACTGACATGAGTTTCACACAAAATTCAATTGTGGGCCATTTCTTGACATACAGGAAGGGTTTATACAGAAATTTTCCCCAACACAAAGAAATTATTAATAGAATGTAATTTAAATAATTGCAGCTTGTAACACTTTTAATAAAACAGGATTTCTACAATTCTTGGAGCAGGTACAGTGTGTTGCTGCTTCCCTCCAATAGCTCATATAGCTGTGAAAGATTGGTGTGGATATTTTCTTTGGGATGATGCAGCAATTCTTCAGTAGAAAACAGCTCATTATGCTGTTTATTATATGTTTATTATATGAATAAAATTAGTGAACTTCTAGAAGGAATGTACTGCACATACAAGTATTATCAAGTACTTGTCTGCAAATAGGTCCTGTCCATTGAATTTATGAATGTCACTTGGTCTTCTCAAAGTAAACATGCTTCTGTAACAGTGATATATTCTGAATGTGCTCATGGTGAGTTTCAAACATTTTCCCCTGATATTATTCCTGTGTTTTTAAGAAGAAAAAAATACGGAAATTTGTATTGTGATTGCAAGGAACTGAGGGATTTGCCAGAAAGCCATAAAATGGTTTGGCAAGCCTAGAGGCATGGAAAGAGGATAACTCATATTGTTCATGAAGTCTATGTTACAGGAAAGGAAATGCAATTAGATTGATGTCTCTTCAAGAGTTAGGAGCATCAGAGTTGGCAAAGCAATTCTGCAAATTTAGCTGCACTTTTAAAGCTTGTATGACCTTCTGAGAATGTGATGCTCTCTTAGCATTGGGCTGCAGTTTACATGAGGTTTGCTCCTACTCAGTTTTGGTTTGAGACATTTTTATCCATTATGCAATTAATTCTGTTCAAACTCCCAGCTAGTTATTAGGTGTACTTGTCATCTGTCTTCGGTAGTGAAAGTTCTTGCATAAGCCTGAGACACCAATATCAGATCTTAACTGGGACATATCAAAAGTGTCACAAGGGACAGCATGATGGGGGCCTAGTGATGTGTCCCAGAGACCTACAGCAGTCAATGTCTCTTACCAAGCTTGTTGCCTCAGTAATATATTGTTGGTAGTGAGTTTTACTAGTAAAATATGCATAAATACAATGTATAGTACTTTTTTCTGTTTGATGTTGTTGCCATTTCATTTCACTGAATGCCTGCTTATTAAAGTGCTGTTGGGAAGGTGCCATGGGTCACCCGTTCAGCCTTCTCTGTCCTATTCATGACTTCTATACCTCAGTATCTCCTCCCCTCCAAATCCATCTTCAGATTCCCCTCTGTGAATATTGGTACTTCTGTGGCCTTTCTGGTTTTGTTCAGTCTCTTTTTGATAACGATAAGACCGAAATGCAGATCTAAAGGTGAAATACCTCTTAGGGAGTGATTCTCATATTAACATCTCTTGTTAAACCAAGCCATTTTATTTTCTTTTTAATCACTACTCCACACAAACAAGTCACAATCTTCTAATCTGGAACATAAGAACACATTCATAACATAATGTAAGAATTACTGTTCATATTAGCATTTCCAATATATATTTCATTTTTCTGCCATATGATGACTTTTGTATCACTGCTGCTGTCATTACCAGGTCCCTGGTTCTGCAAGAGCTACCCCTCACATCTCTGCTTATCCTGTGTGTCTGTATTTCAAACTGCATCCCTGTAGATGGCTCCACTACACGGTATTTTCTCTCAGAATCATCTGTAGCAGATGATTTCATAAGCTTAATGAAGTACTTTTGGGTATCACTGGCTTGTAACTTAGGATCAAGAAAGTTTTTGCTTTTTGGAAAGAAGCAGCAAAAGAAAAAAGTTGTTAAAATGCAAATACACATTTATATCAGAAATCACGAACTTTGCCAGGAGTGTATGAGTCTAAGTAAAAGGGTGCTTGTTCTCTGCATTTTGTTCAAGTTGAAAATGTCATGCACAGTGCCAGCCTTTTTAATAACTCTGGCAATGGAAAGAGCCTTACAGTGACTACAACATGATTTTTCCTGCCAATACCACATTAAGTGGCCTTGTGCAAAAGGAAAAATTAGGCTTACATACCTTTCTTAAGTTTGTTAATTATTTTGCCTTTGTATTATA
>VYZQ01022072.1:86175-114538 GCA_013400655.1 Mystacornis crossleyi
TCTAAAGAGTCATCAAAAATGGTTTAAACTTCTAAGAAAAAAAAAAAAAAAAAAACAAAAACCTTTTAGATCTGAAAACTTTTTAATCATTTCAAAATGTACTGTAACTTTCCTTTGGGTTCAGCTCTTTTTGTTTAACTTCTTTCTGGTTTTAAGATTTTTTTATTGACTTTTTTAAATGAATGTGTTTTGCACAAAAAAACCTAGAGATATGATTTTTATTCCATTTCAAGTAGGTATGAAGAAATGTCATTTTTCCAATGACAACAAATTCAACCTTATGCAAAAGGGAAGGTTTATCACTTTGAGTGGGTATAGTTCTTCATCTGAAAACTAATTGTTCCTTCATAATTGCTGTTGGCAGTATTGTCTTGTGTTCTTTTGCTATAAAAACAAAACAACAAAAAAATGTGTACAGGTTTGTAACTGCCAAAATTTGCTAAAGTTGATGGTTAAAACAAGTTTTCCAAGTAAACAAAAAGAAAAGCCCAGCTGTGTTGACTGCTTCTTGATTTTTCTCCTGCTTTCAAAGGAGGGAACAAGATACGATACACTAGTTCTTCAAGGAATGTAGCGTTTCATTGCCTCTCTGTGTTGCAGAACAGTACTACTTTCTTGGACTCTTTAAATTAATTTTATTATTACATGGAAGTTCCTCCACAGGGACCCCTCGCTGCACTGCAGAGCACACTTGCCAAGAGTTGCTTAGCTGATGGGTGTAAGCTAAGGCAGTTCCCTGATAAATCCACATCCTCAAAGAATGCAAAAGGCATCATCGCATCATGTAGCCGTCTAGACAGTGAGCTCCATCAAATGAGACAATTTCAGGTGACAATCCAGCTGTCCTGTGCTAGTTGCTTAGTGGCAATACAAGGAGTGGGTGTGTAAAGCAGCACCCCACTGCACAAGGTGCCTGCCATGGGCATCTCTATGCTCCAGCATCATGGCACTGGCAGGTGGGACCAGCAAGGACAAGTTCAAGTTTATGTGTGTTAGCATTGCCCTGGAAAGAGATGTCACTGTACTGGGCATGATAGTCAGTCTGGCTGGAGGTTGCATTCAGGGATACCCCATTTACTCCTCCCTCATCACACCTGTCCAGCTCCACAGCCCAAGCTGCCCTAGCTGGACTGGACTGAAGTATGGCTTCGGAAGCTCAGTGTAGGAAGAAGCGGAGATGGTCCTTCCTGAGCTCTTTGAACAGCCTGCCATGACACAGCCAAGAGCACCCCTCATGCTGCTGGGGAGGAGGGGTGCTGCCTGCAGCGTGTGCCCCATTAGAGCAAGGACTCAGAGCAGCGTGTCAGTCACCACCAGGCAGCGCACAAATACCCCTTCTCAGCAATATTGAAACGGAACTTTAGGCTATGGAAAGAAAAAGTGCCAAGTCAACATTGGAAGTGTCTCTTCCCTCAAGAATACCCTTTTCTTTGTTTCCTAGCAGGGATGACTACCTTATTTTAGCCAGTTTCCTATTTAATTTTCTATTTCTATTTCTGCTTGTAGAGGAGCTCTTTTTTCTTTTCCACCATTACCAATAGATCTTGACACAATCTCAGGGAAATACTTGGCAGCAGAAGTAGCCTGGCAGTTCACCGAGACTCACTGTTTTAGTGAGATGGAGCAGAGCATTATAAGAGAAAGTGAATATAGTTCAGAGAGCATTCAAGACTAAATGATGTAAAATGCTTGCTTTGGTTTAATGTTCAAAGCTAGAGATACAAAATGACATCAGCATTTCTATTGGAATGGAAAAGATGAGAATTGAGATGGCAAACAGGTCAAAATGCACCTCAGTGTTATGTCAAAATGGAACCAGCACCACTTACTGTCCCCTTAACATCAACCAAAAATAAGTTATTTCTTCCTTCCCTGTGTTTTGGTAGCAGGTTTTGTAACATGCAGCGTACCCCATCCATCACAGTGGAAACCCTCCCCTTGTTAACACTGCAGTGCTGCTGGTGCATGAAGTCACACAGCACCAGAAGCCTTTGTGGTCTAAAACCTGAAGGGGAGCACCACATGAGAAAGAATGAAAAGGAGCAGACATGAAAATGACAGCTCTAGTGATTTCAATGTACCTGAGGTTTTTCACACAGAACCTTTTCTTTTATTTGCACAGAAACATCTGTAGTGCAAAAGAACGTGAAAAATCAGAGGTAGGTGTCTGGTTGTGGCATTTCCAGCCCTTCAGGAAAACTTGGAGGGCTTCTGCAGTATTCTAGGGATCAGTCAGGTGGACATGAAGGAGACAATCCTTCCTATCTGAGCCTTCATTTTCAGATCAAAGACAGACTTTTCCCTGCTGGTAAAACCTTTCCTACTTGCAGGTTTTGTTCTGCCTACCCCCACCCTGTCATGTAATGGGGAACAAAACATCAATGAAATGACTGTGACTTCCTCTAATATTCAAATAAAGCAATTTAGAAACCCCCTACCTCTTCTCAGCCAGCAGTCATAGCCACAAAGAAGAAAGCATTTTCCAGAAGGCACATCAGCCTGTTGCAGGAAAGACTCCTGGCTGTGGAGAGAAATGCGTGGTTTCACAGGAGAACAGGCAAGGAAATTGTAACAGCAGGTGAATGTCAAGTTCTTCCTCTCTTAATTTAACTTCTTCAGATGTATGTTCTCCCCAGCGGTACCAAGGGTCTTTCTGTGCATATATTTAGCTCATATACCCACTGAAACTTGCTCTTCTAGGCTTCCAGAGACTACTTAAATGTCTTCCTTCCAGCACCTGAAACCATGCCGCTGGTTCTGGTGCGGAGGAGATGTTACCCACTAGGGCTCCTTATAGGACTTAATGAGCCAGACTCTTAAAGATGTGGTTACCAGCCGTGGCAGGGAATCCCTTAGGCCACTGCCATAGAAGAAACTTTTACTGTCAGTGTTGAAGAACTGGCACAAGTTGCCCCATACCTGGAAGTGTCCAAGGCCTGGTGTCCCTGGTTGGAACTAGATGATATTTAGGATCCCTTCCGACCCAAACCATTCTGTAATTCTGTGATTCCATATTTGTTTATCGGGGAGGTATGGCCAGGGATGATCAAGTACAAGCCAGTTAAGGGAGTCTTTATTCACAGGCATGTGAGTTGTACTTCTGCCGCTGCTTTCATGTGACTCCTAGCTTCCAGTACCTTTGGAATAATGTTCTGCAGCACACATAGCCTGAGCTTCCAGGAGCCATTGGATAGCCACCAGCACCTCCAACAGGAGATGGACTTTAAAAGCCAGGGTGAATCCACGGAGCTCATTGGACACTGCTGCTCTGAAGCTATTGCCCAGTGAAGACAGAAAGTACAAAGAACCAGCTGCACGGAAGCCAGTTCCAGCTGTCCCACTTGGCTTGTTCTTGGCTTGCTCAGACATGTCACAGATTGCCCTCCAGGGAAAAAATACTGCTGTGAACAGGCCAAGCAGAGGGAGCAGCTGCCTGCTGCAGCGTACTGAGCAGTTACACAGCAGTGTTTGTAAGGTCATTTATATGGCAAGTACATATTTTAAAAAAAAAGAAAAATGACGAAGATAATTATTTTAAGTAGCTTTAAGGTATATATTTCAAATAACAGAAAATTAAGTGCATTAAGTGTTAACACAATGATAGAAGATGATCATATCTGTACAAAACAATGTGTGAAGATTCAAGCAGCATGAGTATTTAAGCCTTAATCCACATAAGAGGTGGATTAAGAGATTTTGTTAAGTCTTCTAGGTCATTCCAGTTGCCTTCAGTAACTTTGGGGGTCTCCCTGAGAATGGGATGTTTGCAATCCAGCAGTTGGGGTATTACCACTGCCCTAATACAAACAGGAAAGATTTCTCCTGGGAACTGTTCTCTAGGAAAACTTAAATATGCTACTAACTAAAAGTTAGTTATGAATTGGTATGTTGCAAGGAGATCAAGTTCCTGCCATTCTCGATCCTGCTAAAAGCAGAGTTAACAGTCTCTGTGCATCTTGAGGTCAAAGTTTAATACCTGGAGCACTGGAGCTGCTGCCTGCCGAGCTTCCAGTGCAAAACTGTGCCTTGTGTTTGCTTCCCAGCACAGATCAAAATACAGCCACGGGGGGAGGATTTCTGTCATCTACCCTCAGATATCTGCAGTGGCAGTGCTTCCCTCTGAGCCAGTCATCCTTGGATTCTTTATGTTCAGTGAAGAGATTTAGGATGTAAAGTCATCTTAACTAATGTTATTATCGACTTTAGGACACCTTCTGAGAACAGATTATTTGTCTTCAGTGACCATTAAGGATTCCAGATGATAATCATCTCACCCATGAACTTCTATTTGGATCCTATGGATTCTGCCTCCAGGGTATAATTTCCTATTGTTGTTCCATGTAGTTGCTTTAATATTTAATTAAAATTTAATTGCTTTAAAATTTAATTTAATATAAATATTTAAAATTTACTCCTACGAGAGAGAAAGAGAGATAAGCAAACTAGAGAGAGGTCAGAAGAGAGCCATTAAGAGGACCAGGGCCTGGAATATATGACATATGGGGAGAATTTAAGGATTTCAACTTACCTTCTTCTGTGATTCTATCTATTTCTGTGCTTTCTGTCCTAAGAAATAAAATGTTTTCTATTCTACTGAAATTTCTCCATTGCTATGTATAGATATTATTTGCCTTTCATTAATTATTGTAAATGTAAATCTAATTTAGTAGGTCTTTCGGAAAAATCACTTTATATTATCCCTGCTTACTGTTAATTTTTAATAGTACTAATTAATTAATGCAAACCTCAAAACCATGTTACTCTACAGGGGGAAGAAAAAGTTACTCCTGAAGCAAGAAAACAATGCTCTGATTAAGGCCTTTTTTCCATTTCAAAAAGTTTTGCTAACACATGCTGTCCTACTGTCTGTTTTGAATGCACCCACACGTAGCCTGATGGAACCAGCAGCACTCAAGCTGTGCATCAGTGAAGCTGGTGAGGCAGGGAGACCTACTCAGCGCTCAGGATTAGCCAGGTTGACCAGAAACCCACTTTTCCTCCTTCTATCCCTTAAAAATCTGAAAATGTTTAGGAATGTTCCTTTTTCCACTGGTCTACAGGAGATGCAGGATTTCTTCAGCACACAACAGAGTCAAAGCAAAATGTGCCAGGAAAACAGCTGTGCTTTAAGATTGCTTTGTCTGTGCTGTACAGCCCTCTCGTTTTGGAAAATGGTATCATTTTTCCTAGGCCAGAGGTAAGGCTAGTTGATTTCTTCTGACTGTTATGTTCAGTGATAAATTTGAGGCATTTAAAGAAAAATTGATTATGAGTAATGGCAAACTGAAAAAAGGTAAGAGGAACATCACAATTCCCCTTTAAAAGTACCCAAAGGCCTGGTGAGTTGGAGTGTTGGAGGCTGTAGTTTAGTCACCCTCTTCAAAGGAACTACAGCCTCTGACCGCCTGTCAGGTTGTTCCCTTGGGCTGGACGTAGGTAGGTGAGGGAGCAGCGCTCCCCAAGTGAGAGTCCGGAGAACACAGAGACCTGCATTGCTCCAGCTGGTGATACAAAAGAGGCTGTCATATTCAAATCAGTCTCTCCTTAAGGAATTTTACTCAACATAATTCGTTGCTTTTTAACAGTAACTGTTGGTTATTCAGATAGCAAAGTAAGAAAAGAAGAGAAAAACACAGCAAATTGCACAAAAAGCTAGGGAAAAAGCTGGTTTACAACATGCAGTCCCTCAGGATTGTCCCTGCCCCTGTGTGAGTGGTCCAAGGCCACAGTTCCTCAGAGGGGATCATACCCCAGCATGAGTCACCACAGCTGCAGTCCCCTGGGGTGTACCTTCACTGGCATGGAGTACCTCTTTCCAAGAGCATTTCCAGCCATTTTCCCAACAACATGTCCTTCCACAAGCTTCCTTATTGTCTCTTCTCATGTGTCTTAACCCTTGCAGTTGTTGTTTTTCCTTAAATACGTTCGAGCATGGTTTTTTTGCCACCTGTGAGTTGGTATTGTGTCTCAGTGAACTAAACTCAGAAACAGTGTAGTAGATAATGCTTTGAATAAGAGCTTTAAGTGCGATGGTAGGAGTTTGATCTATGGCTGAGAAGCAATCTTTGGCTGCGTAAGACTGATAGTAGGTAGATGATATTTCCAGCTTTACTAAGACTCATTCAAATCACAAAAAGGAATGTCGAGAAGCTGGGAAGCATTCAGAAAATCTCCAAAACTGAAATAAGAGTTGAGATCCAAACTTTGCAGTGACTCTTATTTATTTAGCTATCAAAAGTTTGTTAAAAATTACTAGAGAAAACAAAGCTTTGTCTGTCTCAGGCTAGTTCTATAGCAAGGCAGGGAACTGACATCAAGAAATTACTCACTTAGAGCTTGGACTGGGTGCCCATCACTGGACATCTTTAGATCACTCTGATCTTAAATCTGTTTTTCCTTAAACAGGCATCCATCTATATCTCTGAAAGATAAGCTGTCATTCAGGTCGAAGTTACAGAACTGACAGTACACCCAGGAAAGCTGTTTGGTCTGTGGTAAACAAAAAGCCAGTCAGTGTGGTCAGAATTAATTCATTCTACAATTAAAAAAAAAAATTTATGTGTTGTANCATAAACTTGTGAAACCCACACGAGCGATCCCTCCTGCTTCTGTGCTCCTGCAGACACGTGCTGCCATCGGGTGACAGCTTGGCACCCTGAAGGCACACTGCACTGACCATTGTGCTGCACAGGCCACCAGGGCGCCTGCAGTGGGACGCAGTGAGCTTTGGGCAAAGCTTCCACCCAGCGTCATTTATGTAGAGAAGAAATTAAAAGTCTGAGAGATACAAAATTCCCCTTGGTGTTGAGCAGATCCTGTCTGGAAACATCCCAGAGGGTGTCTGCCTTGTGGAGCACCATGACAGCACGCCTGCCCCAGTCAACCAGGTCTGCCCCTGAACTTTGCTGGGAACCACTGAGGGAGAGGTGGGTGGTTTATAGGCACTAATCCATTATTTTCGATATTTATTTCTTATTTTACCACCTGCTTTTTTTCTTTCTTAATCATATTTTTAATCAAGGGACGGTTTTCATTTTATTGACTGCAATACTGAAAGCATGAGACTTCAACAATATTACTCCAGAACACTTTCTGAGGGAATTTAGCATTTGCAAAGGAATTACTCATCATACACTCTGTAGGAAGAAATAAATTCCCTTCCAAATTGCCAATGAAGGTGTTTTTAATTTTTCTTTTCCTTCTTTCTTGTTTGCTCTGATTTCAGGAGCCAGAGGTGTTTTTGACATTAGATCATTGCTTTGACGTGGTTTCTTCATAGGAGACTAATTTTAGGGGACAATAGAGTTTATCATGCGAAGGAGAATTACTCATTGCTTAGAGAAACTAAGCAAAAGAGAAAAACTTCAGATTGTCAAAAGCAGTCTCTAGAAATTCGAACTACAAATGTTTTAGATAACTGAATGTTCCATGTTCCTGCACAGACAGATTAGAAAGGATGATGGATACGCTTTTGGCAGCACACGAGACAACAGTTGTAGGGGCTTTCAGGGCTTTCAGCTAGGTCTTCAAATTAGAATATGTGTTGCAGTGATACAACAATGACATCTTGAGATTTATCATAGGGAAAACCTCTGTGTCAGGTGTTCCTGCTGCATCCCACAGGACTTCTGTGGTAACTGCTGTGTGAGCGCTCACAAAGACACTGTCACAGCCTCCTGGTCCTCAACAGCAGAAGCCAGTGACTGAGGTTTGCACAGGGCTGCAGCAAGGTAGGGACATATGTTTCACTGAATTTCAAGGTTTGCATCTCAAAGAACTCAGTGTTAATACGAGTTTTCAGGATTTAGAAGATAATTTAGCATGTATGTCTTGATAAGCATTTGAAGGCTTGCAGATAATGCAGAGATGCCCATCCTGGTTCTGTGATGGTCCTGAGAAACTGAACAAAACCCAAGCTGTGCATTTTAAGTTACTGCTCTATAATTGACTATAACCATGTCAGCATATCTTAGCTGACCTTTCAGCTGTCTTCCAGAATGTTCTCAACACCCCTTTCTAGTTGGGAAGCAATGCGTAGTAATTTAAAACTCTTTCAAAAGTGTAGTCAAGTTTCTGCTATGTGATAGGCAACACTGAAATAATACACATTGATTTAATCATCTCAAACTTAGCCAGTCAAGACAACATCTCCCATGAAATGTTGTTCTGTTGGTCAGCTGCCTCCGTGGCAATTAAAAGTATCCTTCTCCCTATTGATTTGGGGCCCTTCTGAATTCTCCTCCGTGTAATAGAATCACATCAAAGGCCAAAGATGAGAAAATTGTACTCCTACTTCTTTCCTTGTTTGTCAGGAAAGGTGCAAATCACTGAGCTGTCATATTTTCCTGCCCTCCTAGCTGGAGCACTGAGCAACCTGACAGGCAAACAGCACGTCTCCACCAGCCAGGGGAGCAGAAGGCAGAAGATGTCTGTTCTGTCCAGCAGTCAGACATCTCCGTGCTTACTTGGGTCTTTTTGTTCTCACTGTATCAGTACTCTTGTACCTTTTTTTCCTGAAAGGCTGGTCCTTGCATCAGTGTGTACTTGAATTGTTGTCCTTTTTCTAACCTTTGCTTTCCTGTCTAGATGAAGAGGCAGAAGAATACATACACAAAGCACAGCAAGATGCATAGAAGAACTAGCTCAGGGACACCACACTGAGGCTGTGTATAAAAAGGGAGCTTTAACTAAAATAAGGTTCAAGAAGGAAACAACAGTCAAGTAGAAGAAGCTGTTTTCTCTGCAGTGTTTTGGCTGGTTGGAGATTCTGGCCATGACCTCCGTGAGTCACAGTAGTGAGGACTGCTCTGTACCAACCAGAGCAGGGTAGTGATGCTGGCGTTGGTATGGGTCCAGTGCTCAACCGGAAGTTGTCTCAGTGGCCAGCTGCCTGTATATGCCCTTTCCTTTGCATCCTGATGCCTGGTTCCCTCCCACGTGCTTCCATCTGTGCAGGTCCCTCTAATGAAGAGCCTCTGCACCACTACCTATTGCTGTTGCTCGCACCAAGTGGATTCTTGTAGTCTTCAGACTCATGGTGTCAATTATAGCATGTCTTTCTGCCAGGGCAGGATCGCAGGACACCTGCTTTTGTCCTATAAACTATTTTCACAGCTAAGCTACTTTGGTTGTCTGAGCACAGAGAGGAGCAAATTGCCTGGGAGACGCTGCTCCGGATGTGATAAGATGGTGCTATCAGGAGCCAGCATGCCTGTGGTGACTGTGATAAGCAGAGGCACTCCTCCTCCCTGTGCTCTTTTCGCCTGAGGAGATCATGTGGCTTGTTATTCCGGATTAATATGGTGGATTATTTCCTAAAGCATGGGGCGGCAATGCCTCTGTCCTGTGAATTCGGTGCAAGAAAAAGCTGGATAACTCTGCAGTGGGGCTGATTATGGAATTGCCGCTGGCTGTACAGGTGCTTTTCATCTTTTGCCCTCTCCCAATTCCTGCCTGTAACATTAAAATTTTACTCCTCAAAGAAGTTATTGTAGTTTGGGTTTTTTTAATTTTCTCTGAAAGCGGATTAGAGTGGCTAAAGCCCCCCTCCAGTGCCCACAGAAACTACCCCAATCCAAAGTGCAACTGGGGCAGTAAATAAGCAGCATTTGAAAACATCATCTGTGAATTAGGTTAGAATGTGATTGAATATCACGTTGAAGAAGAAAAGCGTGGCAGAAATGTTTGTGCATGGCCACAACAGAAATGAAGGAACTTGGATGCCAGACCAACATGGACTTCATAACTATATTGGTAGCGATTTCCTGAAAACCTATAAACATTTTGCACACATGGGCTTTGGATTTTCATTCCGTTAAAACGGACAGTTTGTGAGATCCCTTATTGCCGATCGTTTTTCTCATTTTCCTCTTTGGATATAGAGTGTTTTGCGATGCAATAATTCAATATTCAGGGGAAGAGGAAAAAAAAAAAGTATGTGAAGCTGAAAATAAAATGTAATCTTTATTGAAAAGAGCAATTTCTGATAAGAAGAGAAATGCTACTGAGAGCAATAGGAGTTCTGATGACAGATGCTGATCACCAAGAAAACCTCATTTATTATCTTGACATGTCATTTTGGTGCTCTTAATATCTTTAATCATTGTCAAGCAAGAACAAGAATCCAAAATAACAGAACAGCTGCTTGGTTCCATTTTTCTTGGTATGGAAATGAAATCTTTGCTTTTACTCCCAACTCCCTGGATAAATACTTTCTTTCATGGATTTTATTTCATTCTAATCCTCCTGGTGTATATGTGAAAGCAATTGTGTGTATAAATACACAGAGCAGCTGTAGCCATATTGGATAATAGGCCTATAATTACTTCTCTGATTTAAAGCCTAATAGTTTATTCCATAACTGTTGTGATGCATTTTTATTAATATTGCAGTAATTTTGCTGCCCTTTTGCTAAGTTGCGTACCATTGTCTCCCAAAATAAATGGAGTACTTACAGTATATGGGATAATTAGAATTTAGCTCAGTTTGGAAATACTTAACTCTCAAATATCCGACTCAATCTATTTACAACAGGAACTTAGGACAAAACACTAGGAGGAACATGGATTAAAACTGAAGTTCCTTTGTGCCACTTTATTGAAAGTGCACAAACAAATCATGGGGTGAAACTACACATTTAATCAGGGCTTCAAACATCTCAGGTTTCTTGAAGTGATTTCTCATGGCCCTAGATACGGTCAATAAGTGAAAATTTGTTTCCTGTAAAGGTAAACATGTTTTGTAGAGTGGCAGGATTGCCCAATTGTGAATTGATACCTGAATTTCCTAGAATTTCCCCAGGAGTTCTACAGTTACAGATTTGCTGCACTGCTAAGCGATGAGCTTTCTGCTTTAGTTAATAACAACACCAGGGAAACAGAAGACAGAAGGTATGATGCTAAATTTTATAGTTAGCTCCAGGTAACTACAGACCTGTAAGACTGACCACTGCACTAAGAACATAACTCAAAACAGTGACAGAGAATAGAATTAGAGGAGAGCTAGCATTGATTTGGTTGGTAGAAGTAATCTGTCACAAATCTATCTGAAGTCTTTGGAGAAGTCAATGAGGATGTTGTAATGAGCGTCTGGTAAACATGGTGCACCTAGTCTCTCTAAAAACTTTCCATGTGGTCCTACAAGAAAAAAAAACATCAAAGAACTTAAGCTAATGTGCAAAGTCAGAGATCCTTCAGGGGAAAACCTGGTTAAAACATCAGAAAAAAAAGATAAGAGGCCATGAGTTTTAATATCACAGAGTTGCAAAAATAATTCTAGAAGGCTCTGTGATAGAATCTGGGCAGTTCAACATATTCACAAATTCACAAAAAATTTCACAAATTTGTACAGTACAAAAAGCGTTGTACCAAACTGTGTAAATAATATAAAATTATTCAGGTTAGTCAAAATTTAAGATGACTTCAAACACTTGCAGAAATGTCAGATTAAATTTTCTGATGATAAATGGTAGGTACTGTGCATTACAAAAAATAACTCTAATTGTGTATAGTGGGTTCTAATGATGTATTTTTATTCAGAGAAGAAATCTTGGAGTCATCATCATCAGCCATTGTGAAAATGAGGTTTCTTCTGAAAACATCAACTTAATGCTTAGATGTTTTTCAAAAGCAATTTGTATTGGGAATTATTAGGAAGGCAGTTGAAGATACAGGTAAAAATATACATCTTTCTAAATCAATAAAGCACCCTTATCTTCAATTTTGTGTATTTGTGTGGTCTTCTGTCTCACATAGGGCATAGCTGAACTGCAGAAAGGGCAGAAAAGGTCATCAATAGCAGTATTCCATATACGGGAAGATATATATTAAGATATTACAACCTAGAGAGAATTACCAAAATGTTTTATGATAAAAACCTGGAAACACTGGAAACATTGAACACTTGTACAGAGAACATGTCTAGGAAAAAATTATTCACTGCTTCTCCTAATACAGAATTAGAGGGACTCCATGAAATTCTTAAGCGATGGTTTTGAAACAAATGGAAATCAGTACTTTTATATAGAGGTAACTTGAGAAAAGTTTGATTTAAAAAGTTGTGGAGTCCAAAATGTAATTGGTGGTTACGACAGAAAGAGAATCATATGAAGTTGATAAAGCAAATGTTTTACAGATCCCTTGATGGCTATTTAGCTGAAACTGTTTAAAGGAAAACTCTGGCTCAGGTATTTCCCAGGACACTTCCCCAGCCCTCTTTACTAGTAAGGATCACTACGTACTTTGAGTTATCCTATTTCTTACGTTCTTTCTCTAAGCATCTTGTGCTAGTCACCTTCATAGATAGGATATATGGGCTCTTAGTGTCACCCTGTGTTCTTACATTCTTAATTTGCTATGCTATGGAACACAAAATTCAGTACTCCTTTATAATGTAAGTTGGTAGTATTCACTTAATTTGTATCAATTTCTCTTCAAGAAGCATCAGCTTGTTGGTTTAGCTAAGTGATCTGACTTCAGGTTACCTTCTGTCAGATGACATTTGTCTTGCACGAGATTAATTACGTTACTACAGTTGAAATCCCAACCCTATTTTTGAACCATGCTCCTGGAATTAGAGGCTGATACACTCAGTGTTCAACTACGTGTTTTAAGGTGTTTAACAGCTGTCTGGGCGATCAGCTCTGATCTATTCGGCCCTGTGAAACTGTTTGTATTGCTGTTCATTTACATTAATTTCCATTACTGTCTTCATCTGCCATCATGTTCTTGGGAAAGGTTCATCTGAAGTTCAGACACACAGTTCCTGGGTGTGACTGACCTGGCTGGCATGCTGCCAGAATAAATTACAGCTTTCACTGGTTAAATGGATTCAAAGTGCAGCTGTCAGAGCTGCCAGAGCTGCTGAAACATCAGGTCATTGAGGGGGCTGGATGTCAGCTCTATGCACTTGTGCAAAGAGAAGGAATTTCTTTTTGAAGGAAGAAGGGAAACATCAGGCTGCTGAACTACGGATACACAGCAAGGTGGGTCTGAACCAGGCACTCAGCAGTGGATGTCTGGCTTGCTGAAGCTCTTGTTATGCAGGGGAAAAGGATCAGATACAGCTTACTGGAAGCTGTACAGAAAGCACTTGCATGTGTTATCTCTACCCACACACATATGAACATACATACATGTAAACATGCATGTACATCGAGATTTCGAGTAACACGTGCCTTTAGAGACCAGGCTAGTTAAAACTGCATGAAAATAAACTTCACTGCCAAAGGAAAAAAAAAACCAAAAAACCAAAAAAAAAAAAAAAACCAAAACAACAAACCCAAAAAAACCCAACAACAACAAAAAAAAACACAACTCAAGAAAATGCCCAAGCTTACGAGGTTGGTTTGCTGCTTGATATCTTGAGCCCATGAGCTGTACCTGTCCAGCAGCTACCTGTGTGGTCAGAAAAATAAGTAATCTTCAGAAAAATGATTATTCTTTGAACTTTCTGAAGCTACCTCTGAGGCACAGTGTGGTTAAAAAGGCTTTCAGCCCATGCTGAAAGCTCAGAAAATCAGACTTAAAGTGAGGCATCCTAAACACAAGCAGTCAAAATTATTGGTTTTTTTAAAAGAAAATAAAACCATCATAATAGGCTGCTTAAAGCATAGTAAGGAATTGAAAAGATTTCTGCTTATGGATGAAAATCTTCTCTGCATTGATAGCTAAAAATGTGTTAAAAGGCCTTTCTGTATTAACACCCACAGTAAATGAATAGGACAAATTGCACTTCCTTACTAGCATTCCAATCTGGAGGAGATGACTAAGAAATATTCATAATTCATAGCTATGACATCAAACCAGTGAATATTGTGTTTCTAGCCTTTACACTGTGAATGGCAATCTCAGCCCCTGGGAACAGGTTATATTTTTGCATGAAGTGGGACTTTCCAGCATCGTATGCAGCAAACTGATCTGATCTCCTTCCTTCTATGACAGCCTGACCTGCCTAGTGAATGAGGGAAATGGTGTGGGTGTTGTCTACCTAGGCTTTATTAAAGTCTTTGACAATGTTTCTAATAGCATTCTGCTGGAGAAACTGGCTGCTCATGGCTTGTACAGGGGCACTCTGTGCTGGATAAAAAACTGGCTGGATTTTGGAGCCCAGAGAGTGGTGGTGGCTGGAGCTGCACCCATCTGGTGGCTGGTCACGAGCGGGATTGCGCAGGACTCAGTCAGTATTGGGGACAGTTCTGCCTATTACACTACTGCATCACTGCACCTTCCTTTGCCTCTTTTGTTAACAGTCTCTGAAAGGTCTCATTGTTGCCAGTGTAGTCAGCAATGCCCATAAAGCAGGTCCAATTCAGGCCCACTTTAAGGCATACTCTGTGGTTAGTTTTTCTTGCCTCTTGGTTCTTGGTATTTTTGTTGTTCAGTGTCAAGATGTTGTGAACCAGTCTGTAGATGTACGAAGTACCGAGGCACCTAATTCAGTTAGTGGAGAGAATGCTTTAACTCCCTCTTGAGAAGTACCAGAATGTATTTAGTGAGTGTACAGGGCAGCCAAGGGCCTCCCTTTGGCACTCAGGGTTTTTGAACAGTGCAGTGGCCAAGTTAGGTACCACAGGTATTTAGGTCTGGAAACAGTTCCTACTTCCCTTTTACACTTTTCTTGTTAACAGATGGGTCAAGGGGAAAAGAAAAGCATGTGTATTTCGTCTTTATCCACTCTAAGGGAACAAGTCTTCTCTGTGTTTGTATGAATGCAAGCGTCTGTCAGCACCCAATGATGATGTTTAAGCTACTGCTGTATTTCACCTAAGTTTGTCAAAGAGGTACAGGGCTAAACCTGAAGTAAGTATTATTTATAGACAACCATTCTTGATAAACAAGAAAAAAATTACCTGCAATCTCACACCTTTGTCTTATGTCTCATGTATGAGTGCCAAGTGCCTATCATCGTTCAACAAGAAAAAAAATAATTTTAAACCTAAGGATTTCTTTAAAAAAAAAAAAAAAAAGCTGAGCATTATTTAGGAGGCCAACTATCTATAACCTCATTTCAAGCTTTTCCTAAAAATGTGGATTCAACACAAACTTTTGATTTCTTTGTTCTCTAGGATAAGACTATTTCTCTGTGAGGCCCCTTAGGTTCCACATTAAGAGAAATAAAAGGATGGAACAGGAGACAGAAAAGACAAAAAAAAGTGAAATTTAGACACTGCAACTACCATATCCAGTCACCACTGTTGGTGATGGGTACAAGAAGGCCACTCCTCCGCATTCAAGTAGAGTCTGTTTTCAAGCATCTGCTTTGACATTTAAGTAGATGAATCATTAAATGCAATGACTACCTGGAGGCAGGGATGCACTTCATTGTTTTTTTCTCCTGACAGCACACTATATTCTAAAATATAAGGATGTTTAAAGAGTTTGCGTCAGTGGATCCTGCTTATTTAAAAACAAACCAAGAATCTTTCTCTTTCAAGTTTGTTTATGAGAAGTTGATAAAATGAGACCCTTGAGTTACCAACCTTCTTTGATCAGAAACAGATGAATTTTAGCAATTTCTAAGTGTTTTTAAAGAATATGAACCCCAAATCCAAAATGTTTGACAGAGACAGCTGAAAAACTGAACTGAAGCTGACATTGTTAATACATGCTTGTACTTCTGCTGTGCTCATGAGGGGGCAAGGGGAGGAAGGGCAAATGCGCAGATATATGTCATTCAGAATTCAGACACAACAGGTGGCTTACAGCCGATTATTGACTCACAAATGTAACACTAGGAGTTTTACAGTATAGCAGTATGTACTCGTGGCTGACCTGAGCTACTTAGATGCCATTTTGACCCCTCAAAGGGTAATGCTGTCACTACAATCAGACAAAATTCTCGTTTCTTCTCTTAGGTGGTACTTGCACATCCATCTCATCCCCATTTCTCTCTAAGGAAACCGCTAAGAGGAAACAAAAACTTTACTTTCAGGAAGCATTTACTGGAAGATTGTCGAATACACAGTGAAAGACTCTCTCAACTTGATGTCGGAAGTGTATGTGTGAAATTAGAGCCTAAATATATTGGGTGGGATGGCAGACAGGGAAGAAGGCAGAAAGGAGTGGAAAAGCGTGAAGAGAAAAGTAACTATGCCAGTAAATCAATTTCTATTCTAGATTTAATAAAAAATGATGATGACTTGCACTGACTTGAAATAATGCTGGGAGTAAGGAGGAAAATCCCCAACTAGAAAATTCTAAATGTAAGATTTGTTGCTCTGATATGTTATGTGGTAAGAGGAAGAGGCAGAAACTTTCACAAGGTACTTGGACAACATCATCCGGGCAAAGGGTGAGTCAGGCAACAGGAGGGCATGATTACATACCCACAGAAGAATATTAAATAACCTGGATTTAGTCTTGTGGCACACAGGCTCAGGCAGAAGGCTAACAGGGATGTCTCTTCTTTCAGCTACAGAGCACCTGCCCCTGATGCCTAAACTGGACCAGCTATGTGTAGGACAAATAGAACACAAAAAACTATCAAAGCACACTGAGAATTTTGGCTCCTCTACAACTAAACTGCCAAGAGACTTCCAAGACTTGTTTGAAAGATACTGTCTAAATATACTGTATATGAAAAGGTATGAATGACTCAGAGGTGTTTCATCTGCTGCACAGAGTAACCCAACAAATGGGGAAAGCAGTCACTTTTACTAAATAAACCGAGTCTGTGACCTGGAAAACATTAAGGCTAAATGCCCTCCACTAACTCAGGACAACTCCAGTAAGAAAAAAAACCCTCTTAGTGCAGGATGTTACAGAAAAGTACTGGCAATTCTAGATAAACCAAGCAGCTTCCTCACCACGCACTGGACAACAAGAAAGAGACAGAAGCAGCAAAACACTGGGAACCAGACCAAAGCAAACCAACACATTGAAGAAAACCCGCCAGTAGAACTTGTGGGGTCTCTGTTTGAGTAGATGGCATTTCCAGGCTATTGCCCTGAGGGTGGCACTAGCAGTTCATCACCAAGGCCTTCCCTGTCTGCTGGAAAGTGCCCTGGAGGTAAACCCAAGATGGAGTAGGTGAGTATAATGCTGTGACTGACTTCAGTATCACACCTATATACTAATAAGGAGATGAAAAATTCCCACAGCATTTTTTTGGCACCCTGATCTGCCATAGCTACCAGGTCTCAGAAAAAAAAAGAAACCTATGCCTTATTTTCACAGTAAACTGCACAAACTACAAATCCTGTTTGGACGCTGATAATCCCCCTTGTGAGAATGAGAAGTTACTGGAGGGTATCTAAGGGGCCATCACAGAGAAAAGAGCAAAACATTTCAGGAACCAAAGTGTCTTTATCTGTGCCATTTTCAGAAAAACAATCCCAGGTTTCTTGAAATTAATTTGTGCATTGTCCTAGGTTGCANATGCATTTTCCATGGAAATGGACATTTCATCTTCACCGCTTAGTCTCTACCAAATCCTGGCCAGTCAAATGGTAAATCTGCATTGGGCAGTTACAATTGCAAAAGGTTTATTAAATAACAGGGTGGAAAGAAAAATAGATGTACTACAGTGACATTTCTGGAGGGAGAACTCTCTCTCCAGAGGCCTCCATAATAGACAGGCATCTGGTTCAAGATACAACCCTGTATTCAAGTGCATAACCCATGGGGTGCTTGCAGCAGACAAGAAGACACAGACATTCATAGATTAATGCTATTTATGATAGACAAGTAAAGGATCTCCCAGAATACCAGTTTAGTCCCTCTGTCAGGATGAAATGACTCCTTGAAGAAAAAAACAAGCATTTTGTTTACTCCTATATTAAATTCCTATTATGACATTTGTCTTTCCTATTTCTTGGGGGAATCTGAAATAATGAGAAATTCATTCCCTGCACTTGAAAGCAGAAAAGTACATCACTTTTAACACATAGTCTGTGGTCTGTTCTGCCAGTTTGGACTTTATGCTATGGATACAATTTTCATACAATGAACAGTCAAATCCTCATTCATGTCACAACACAAAGCTGGTTTTGTATGTTGCCCAAATGCATTTCCAAGACTCATTACAAAAGCAAAACAGAAACATAGGCATGGAGGACCACCAAGTATGCACAGGCTGAGAAGTCCTAAGCAGGATATGGATGGATCATAGGCACTTAGTGATCCATCTCAGCCAGCAGTAGAAACTAATCCAAGGTGAAGAGCCAAATGCTAAGTACTCCTGCCGGTGCTGCCTGTCCTGTGTAAGGACTACAGATCTTTGCTACAGCCTCGGGGCACGGTATATGCATGAAGAACTAAGAAAGAACAGTCGGTGAACTGCACAAGTTCTTGATAAAGGAATCCTCAACAGGAAAGACCAGATAAGCTGCTTCACTTGGGCCAAGAGAGAGGCCCTGTGCATCCCTGACAGTAGAAACTTCAGCCTCGTTAGTAATTTTTAATAGAAAAAGGCTGTGGTACTTCACTGCTTGTGCAGGGCTTCCATGAATGCCTCCAAGTCAGGCTTCCCAGTATGCCTTTTTGAGCAGAACTCTGAAAATACTACATTTAGGGACAATCTCTGGGTGCAAGGAATAAATCCTAAATCTTGTCTTGTCCTGCTTTTCTTTTTCCGTGTGGGCTCAAGGAGTGGAAAATTGCATTTAACTTTTAATGTAAAGTCTTAGAAGCCTGTCTTTTTAGATAGACTTTTAGTCCAGTTCATCAGGCAAGTGAGAACTTTATCTTCTAATAGTATGTCTGCCATGGACAGCACATGGTTTATAGAAGTGCCTTAAGCAATGCTGTTGTCAGCATCTCACAGACTTGTTAGAGCATCAGTTTCTTATCAAATTCTATTTTCCAACAGAAGTCCCTTCTTATGTCTTTAAACTAACACTTTAATCTTCTAGTGAAGGCTTTATTTTGATACCAAAAGTAATGAAAAACATAGAGGAAAAACCTTCCCCTGGACTAATGGATTCACCATGATTTCCTAATCCCCTTGTTATGAATATTTTGATCAAATAATCAATTAAATCATATTAAAGGGTAAGCCATGATTCTAAGTAGAAAACTGTGAAGTATAAGGTGTAGCAATATCAGGAGTGCTGTGTAACCATAGGAACCTCACCAGGAAGTTACTGGACCCTTATGTTTGGGTCAGGAAGCTGTGGAGGCGATTGCGCTCACCAGTTATGCTGCTTGGAAACCCACTACCCTTCCCATCTTGATTTTAATATCAAGGATTCCAATCAGCACACCTCAGCAGAAATAGCCAAGGATTGTTTTAGGATACAACTATTGAGGAAGTTATTAACTATTCGAACCAATCAATTAAAGATTAAATTTAAGAGCAGGCATAGTATGCATAGTATGTAAAAGAACTTATGTAATAACAATTTAGCAGAACAAGTATATAAAAGGGGTGGGGTTTGTTTTTTGAGTGGGACACGTTTCAGAGGAGCTCTCCCCTCTGTCCCTGGCACCCCCAATAAAGTAATGGCTGCTTATTCACACCAAATTGGTGTTGGTAACTTTCTTTCATCTCGCTTGGTGGTGCCCTAGCTAGAGCTCTTTGAAGAGCCAAAATGAGGAAAAAAGGCTGGTAAAGAGGCAGGGCATATGACTAAGGGGATAAAAGTAAAAGATGATGTGGCTGCTCGGGGGCTTATCTCCATTTCCCTACACATTCTTTCTTTTCCCAGGCCTCACTTCTTCTTTTTTCCTTGTGTCCAACACTCTACTTTCTTTGCTGCCCTCTTCTTTTAAACATGGATTTTGTTGGCCCTCAGTTCTCCTTTGGTGTTCATGACACAGCTGTGGCTGAGACATGAAGGTGTCCATCAGCAATGTGTTGACTCCTGCCAAAAGGCTACTTGGTGGTCCACCCTGGGGCTCATACAGTTTGTAGTCCATTCCCTGACAAGGGCTACCCAAAAGCCCTTCAAGTAACCAGCCCACTGCATGGCCTGCCTTCTGTGCTCTCTGCTGCGAAAGGTGGATTGCATCTGCAAACCATGTTTCTCTCTGTGTGTTCGATTGTCTCCACCAAGAGCATTAATTACCAAAATGCTAGCAAGTCTGACGATTTTATCCGCAATGCTCAGCACTCAGCAGCTGCTGCTGTTTCCAGTGCCTAAAAGAAAGCCGATCCAACCCTGAGAACCTGCCAGCAATATCTGCAGGCCATGAACCTGTGACAAAAGAAAGCTGGGGTGTGATGCCTCCTCCTGCACAGCTGCCAGCACCCTGGAAGCACTGGGTCTTGGGAATGGGAACAATGTAGACATGGAGGTGTGTTTACCAGTAGGGGCTGGGGAGGGGGGTGTTGTTTGTTTTTAATACATATCTACATTGGCGTGTTCTGGTTGAAAAGAATTATCAAGCACATCCGTCAAATCCATGAGTTCCCCTTCTTTTATGTACACATGGACAGAAAGAAACCAGACATAGCACAGAGTAAAAATACCATATGTGTCACCCTGTGTCCCGCTGGCAAACACAGCGCTCAGATCTCTTTATCAAAGGTCAAGTCACCCCCGATCATGCACAAAAACCCACTCACCAGGAGGAAAAGAGCCAAATGCACACAGCTGTGCTGAAAAATCACATGCATGGTTAAAGGAGCTGGGAAAGGCATCTCAGCTGCTGAACAGGGTGTTTGGGCTGGCCCCTCACACATTACATAGGTGTGGGGTGCTGTGCTTCCAGGCTGGCTGGGCAGGGAGGGACTACTGGAGTGAGGCAATTGCATTGAGCCAGGAGAGGGGAAATGTGGGTATGAGGGATAACAAACCAGGGTTTAAGCCTCTACTGTTGAATCCAACAGACATCAAACCAGGGAAAAAAGCCCTTCTACTGATTGCCTTGGTGAAACAGGTTGTGGTTTTGACCTTGGCTACAGTAAGGACTAAGTCAGTTTTCTATGAGGTATCAGCTCTCATTTCTTACTGCAATCCCATTCTGACTGTTCTTGCTATAAAAGAGTTGTCTCCCCAAACCATTTTTGTCTTTAACCTCCAGCTCAATTTTTTTCTGAAGGTTGAGAGTCATGGACAGCTCTCTTCACACGTTCCTCAGGAACAGTTTGAAAAAACCTGCATCCTTTAGGGGTTTACTAAAGTACAGTTCTCCCAAGACAGAGGACAACTAGGTCTCCCGATGATGACACATGAACCTATACAGAGACCTCCTGAATGCATCACAGGACTGGAACAAACTTCAAGGCAGTATGAGAAGAAGACAGTGGTGCGGAGGGAATGAAGGGATAATAATATGCATATGACTTCTGCATGCCTAAGAAGGGAAAATAGAGAGAGGCAATATGCTTCCTGGAGATCACAGCCTCTAGAGTACTTCAGTCTCACCTAAGTGCAAAGCTCTGTTGAATCACTGCAGCTTTGGCAAATTAATGTCTCTGCAGCTGAAGGCAGAACGAAAACAGCCCATTATATAAAGGGTTGCCAATTATGGTTCTTTTATTCACACAGAGGAGTGATGGGCTGTTATGTGTGTGCCTAGAGCATGATGTTTCTGATCATAATGTCCACTTACCTCTGTTTAGATCCCTTCCTAGCCCTAAATACCCCTCTGACTTCTACCACTCTTGCTTGAATGAACAGTGTAATAGAGTGTGACCTCTGTGGTAAACACAAGGAAAGATGAGGAGAAATGTGCTAGTCCCGTAAGATGAGGTTAACAGCAGTCTGCAAGAGTGGAAAACAAGCTTATCTCCTGTGATGCATAATATCTGGTGGCACATTTTATTTTAGCATAAGTCTACATTAGTATTCCTATTTTATTTTATCACTAACATACAGGTATCCTTATTCCTGGCGAGCAGTATATTGCTGTGTAAACTACTCCATTATTCTTAACTGTGCAGCTTCCAGAATAATATTTTCAATTCATATTTATTGTAAGTAAGATTATAAAAATTTGGACATGTATAATGATGAGGGTACGAAGAGCTTTTAAAAGCAAGGTCTTTCATTTCAATGTTCTGTGTAATACACCTGAAATATTATGACATGTTTAATAATACGCACAAGAAAACAGAACTGTTCTCTTAGTGTTAATGATCCTTGTTACATAAAATAGAAAGTGTCTTAAAAACCAGAACTATGAAAAGACATTAATATTTTCTAATGTTGTTGAATAACAATCTAATAAAATTAATATAACTTTCTATTAGTGGGGCAATTTTCATTCTCAGGTTAAAAAGCAATGAGCCATGTAGGATCTGCAGTGTATGGAATACAGATATTCCTTGAACAAAGAGGCTAAATTGTTTAAAAGATTTTAGGGGTTAGAATGAGTGTTCCTACTAATTTCAAACCTATTCTCACTCATGGTGCAGTTTTCTGAGCATCACAATTCCCCTTCCCTCACTGTTGTGCCAGCAGAACTATAAAGGATGAGGAGGGACTGTGGTATGCTTTGGTTTGGGATTAAAAAAAGGCAAGTTAAAAAAAAGCCCAAAAAATCCCAAACACTTTTATTGGCCACACTGCAGATGTGAAAAACACTTTGGAGCTCCACCCTAAGACTGTAGCACATACTTCAAAAAGGGGTGATATTGCTGCCCAGACAACTAGAAAGTTCAAAGTAGAAACGGCCAAGATCATGCAGTGAATAAAAACAGAGGTGAAGCTCTGCAAGAACTTCAAAGGGTTACTCACCATCATATGTGTGAGCTAAGGACAAGCCACATCATGCACCCGATGCAGCAGCTCGGTTTTAGTGAAAGCTTTGCTTTTCTCACTAACCCTGTTACTGTCTCCACCCTATATTCAATCTTGGGATGGAAAATGAGAGTTTTATAGTGTGTCCAGCTACATCTAGCAGTTAAGTCAGAATAATATATGCTGTGAAGGTAAAGGACAGCATCTATTTCATGCTTGAATACTTACTCCCATGTGAACATCTTCATGCAGATAGTTTTTTCCAGAATCGTTATGCCAAAATAGCTATTCCCCTGTGACTGCTTAGCCTGGAGCAGTCGTGAATGCACCACATTTGCACTGATTCACTTTCATATAGTTTACCCTAACTGGAGCAACTGCTACGGATTCAACCTCTTGTGCGGGAGACAAAAATGCACAGGTACAAGTTATCCTTTGCTGAAGCTCTCTGTAAAAACACTTCCATTTCAAAGCAAGTCCAAGTGTTTAATGTACATTTCAGTCATTGAAAAGACAGGTTTGGGATAAAAGCCTTTCCATTTAAAATGCACTAGTTCTCCCTCAGACACTACCAAGGCATCCATGTTTTATTGGAATGTGGTGTTATTCAACACGAGACTTCCTTACCCTTTACAATTTAGACATCTTTATCTGAATACTGTTAGGTTTCATCCCCTGAAAAATATCCACAGCAGGTAATCACCTCCATTGCTGTAGCAGAGCAGGAAAAAGTCCTCATAGTCTCAAATATTGCATTTTTGCTTTCCTTCCTTTCCAGTGAATTATTATCTTTCGTTATGAGAGTTCTGCTTCAAGACTCTGCTGAGAGTAAACATCTTTGGACATGATGCTGTGCAGACAGACAATAACAATTTTATCATAAACTTCAATGATTTTGCATTTTTGCTTTCTTTGCTTTCCTACTTGGGATTGAGCCAAAAATCCAGCTGCTGATGCCTAAGACACTGATGGGGAAGTTAGGCTAGCCAGGTCTTTCTCTGGTTAGCATCACTCCATTCTCATTCTTAGAGAAAATACATAGTACTTTGTTCACGAAAGCAAATATAAATTGCCAGAAAAATTGTTGCATTTTTCTCAATAGTGCACTTCCAGTGAGGCCAAACTTTTTTTGTTTTAGAAGAAGATATAGATAACATTAATCTGTCTAAGCATCCAATTTCAATGTTGTTGGATTTGGTTTTCTTCAGGCAAAAATAATTTTTTCTTTAGAGGTTTCATTTGAATTAAATATTACTAAAAATTAAAATTAGGATTAAAATGTGGCTAAAACCCCCCAGATAACTGAAAAGACTTAAACCAAAATATTTTCATAATTTCTCCTCCCAAAGAAAATGTTGTATCTCGAATTATCATTCAAATTTAAACCTAGTAATTGCTTGCTACATGCTGAAACATTTTTGAGACAGAAACAGCAGCTTCTTAACACTGGATTATCCCTTTTCTATAGAATAGATTTATAGACAGTCATATCAAGGAACAAAGAGATACCTGATGTCTCCTTACTCTGGGGCTTTTCAGAGAAAAAAGCCCTAAATAGTTACAAGAAAGGCTTTTGGGAAAGAATAAACTCTTCTCAGGGAACCCCTGAAAATTTTTAGTCTGATCTCATGTGAACCTTCTTGACTTCCATGCTTGAATGCAATATTTAGTAAAAACACAATTTCCTCCTTTAAAATTGCCCTCAATTAAGACCTGGCTATAGCCTCAGTTATTTTATGAGACAGTTTCTCCTTTTGAATAACAAACTAAAACTGTGAATATCTAAAGTTATGTCCAACTAGCATGCAAGTGTTTCCTGCCCAGAGGGCCTTTTGGGAATGGTCCACAACTTGCTATGTCTGCCAGGCCCTGCCTGGACATTGCAGGGGACAGTGCTTATTTGGATTGATCCAAACCACAGGCTGGATGGACAGGCCGGATGGACAGGTTATCAGATGTGTTAAAAATGGGCTGGACTGCCAGAATCAGAGGGCAGTAATCAGTGGCTCAGTGCCCAGTGGGAAACCAGTTATGGATGGAATATGTCAGGGGTTGATTATCTTCGTCAGTTACCTAGGCAATGAGGCAGGACAAAGCCTCAGAAAATTTGTGGATTAAGTTAAATTGGAGGCACTTGATATGCAAAGCAGGAGAGATTTAATTCAAGGGGACCTTGGTAAATTCAGGGATGGGAATTTCAAGAAGTTCAGCAAGAAATACCAAGTGCTCCATCTGAGGCAGAGTAACTCCACTGTTTGAAACGTGAATACACACGGGGAACAGACTGGCTCATTGTTGAACAGGATCCGAGAGTCATGATGGACACAAGGCTCAATAGCAACCTAGAGTGTGCTCTCCTCACAAATATGACAAACTGCAGAACAGTGTTATATATGGAGGAGCAAGGACAACAGGAAAAAGGCAAGTAGCCTCACCTCCTTGGCCCTGGTGAAACCACACGTTGCAAAACTCAGTCTGGTTTTGGGTCTTCCAGACCAAGAGGGTTGTGGAGGAACTGGAAAGAGTGCAAAGAATGGCTATACAGATGGTCAGTACTTAGAGTTCCAAAAAGGAGATATTAAAGGAGCTGGGATTGTTTGGTACTGCGAAGAGGAGGTTAAACAGAGACCTAACTGCAGTCTACAGGACTTGAAGAGGAGATAGAAACTCCTTTCAGCAACAGCAGTAAGAGAATATATAAAAATTAGCAACAGTCACAGACCAGGATATGGGAGGTTCAGGTTAGACACTAATGTTTTCGTCAGCACTGAAACAGGTTGTACAAGAAGTCTGAAAATTATCCATTCTAAGGTTTTCAAGTCAGCTAGTAAAGACACACTGCTTTAATGCTGATGTTCTTCAAGGAGGAGGTTGGAGAAGACACCTGCAGAGATCCCTCCAACCAACATTAGTCCTGGTTCTTACACAGACACAGCTTAGGGCTTTTGTGCAGCTTTATGTGAATTTTTCTGTGTGGCTGCTGATGTCTCCAGCTGCCTGCTCCACACTTCTGCTGGTACTTGCTGGCCCTGGTGAACAACCAGCAGAGCAGAGTCCAGGCCCCTGACTCCCCTGCTGCCCCACAGTCGTGGCATGCACACTGGGAACTGAGGCACACGCCCAGTGTCACCCACTCCAATGGGAAAGAACTTGTTAGACACCCTCAAAGAATACAGTAAGTCCTGACACCACCACAGCTGTTTGCTAGGCCTACTTTACCTGGCAGTCTGGGCTTAGAGCCCTTCACAAGCACAGCTTTTTCAAGCCTTCCAGAATGGAGCAATAGAGCTGATGTCAATCCTTCCCACTTGTATGCCTCTAAGTGCATGGTAATGAAGGAGACCTTTGTAGAATGATGGTGTCTGTCTGTATGTCTGGGCAGTAAAACTCACAAATGTATCTTCTCTGAAAGGATTAGCACACAATAGGACAACTCTAGTTTTGTACCCAGCATGTTCAGAATCATGCAGTCCTGGGGACAGTCAGTCATTATTTTCTCTATGAAGAAGATTCTTACTGGGGGCAGAAAAAAAACATTTTTTCTCAAAAACATGACAGATTACAAAATGGCTGATTCTGCTCTTTATGTGGTAATTCATTATCCCCTGTTACCAGAAACAGATTTACCAATTCATCGATATAAGGAAAACTCATCTTTTCCAATGAGGTACAATGAATCCTTGCTTGTCAGCTTTACCCTGAAAAATGCAAAGCATCCTGCAAGAAGCAGCCCCGCTGTGCCCTCCCAAGCACAAAAACTCTGCTTTTCTGAACTGCAAATCTAACCTTCCCAAGAAATACAAGGAAATACAAAAATTTGACTGTCATGATCATCTCACTAACAGAAGTGGTATCCCTTATCTCCACTGTTAGTAAATGTATATTCATACAGAAAATGGCCTGTTTAACCCATCATTATTTTTGGATATGGATATGCTATTTTTTTTCCCCTCAGTGGATAAAAACAAGTTTAATGTTGGACACACATTGTAATGTTTCCCTTAAAACATCTTTGTATGGGACTGTAAGCTGATAATAGAGAAGACGGTGATTCAAACGTGGGCTTCAGTGCTTCTAAAGAACAAACTCTGTCACTGAGACCTGCAGTGGGATTTATCAGACTTCATGTGCTTATTCTTGAGCCAGCCACTCTCCCTCAGTGTCCGAACAGGCAGAGAGGAAAGGACGATTCAAGGACAAAAATCAGTGTGTCCTGGTGCAGACACATAAGCGAACTGGTTGAATGACAAAAGTTCTTCTTCCTCTCCATTTCACAGAAGAGGACTCAATGGTCCGTCTGAGGTGTAGATATGCGCACTGCAGACACCTCAAGTCAGGTGAGACTATCCTTAACCCTGATGTGGGCTGTGTTACCCCTAAACAGAGGGCAATTTGTTTACAGAAAGAACTTCAAAGAATTATTACCCATTGTAAGATCTGAAGTTCACCTCTGTTCCAACAGATACAGTTGTCTCTGTACAGTATGCCATGTATTGGAGCCCCAGTAGCCTGTTTGTGAGAGTAGCATTTGGCCTCAAAGTAGTATCTATGCTTTGGGAGCACCTGTATCTTGACCAGCTCTCACAAAGATTTTTAATTCTCTAAGTCAACTGCAAGTACTCTTCTTTAGGTGCATCCCTTTTTTGAAGACTTTTGCAAAAAAACTGCTTCTCAGAGGCATGATGACTATCCTCAAAATAAATTCTCATTTCTTTTTTATCATGCAAATAGACTCGACTTGTACTTTCAAAATCCTTTCTCAGGATATGTGGTTTTGCTTTTCCTTTTCATAGTCTCTAGGATCTTGCTGATCTTGCAGTCCACTATGCACTATTCTGTTTTCCTTCTGAACAGTTGTTTTTTGCAGCCCAACAAACTCTGATTGCTTTTCCTCAACTTAAAAAACGGAACTTTAGCAGTTCTGTTTCTCCTTTCAGTCCCTGATATCCCATCTGGACTCAGATTCTGCAAACCATCCAAAACTGCATATTAAGCTCTGCAAACTCAAATCTGTTATAAATGATGCAGCAGTCCCTTCCTTTCTTTCAGCTTCTCCTATCAAGTTGATGCCCTTCAAATGCATCATTCTCTTTAAAGCACAGTACTTTTCAAATGTCTGTGACTGTCTAGCTGTCATACTCTTCTTCATTTAAATATAGCTATTAAGCCTAGTGTATCCAATCCATTAATATTAAAATAAAAATAGCTACCTTTGGTGTGTCTTCCTTTCCAGAAGGTCCATTTGCATTCATGAATACACAAAATCCTTGCCACTGATGTTTCCAGTTGGCAGGACTTCTGGAGTATTTGAGGTGCCTTGGGGTTTCTACCTTCTGCTCCAGTTTCTCAAGTCTTCCACTTTTCTTTTTCCTCTTCCACTACTGCCATGTAGAGTGGCTAATGTGATGACTAACATGAACCTTGACTCAGAGTGTTTATCTCTGATGAGACATCCATATAACAGAAGATAAAAGAAGAAAAATTGTAGGAAAGAGCTTGAAAGAAAGGGAAAAGGAGGGATTTTCATGCCTAATTCTTCATCAGGTTGTTCATCAATTAACACTAATGAGCCACAGCTCACAAGTGAGACGAGCCAAACCTCTTAAATGCCCAGTGAGATGTACAACCCAGAAATTTCCATATCTCTATGTATTGGTTTGGCAGGGCCTGGTTTTGGGTAGCAGGGGGGCTGCAAAGATGGCTCCTGTGAGAAGCTGCTGGGAGCTTCCCACCATGCCC
>VYZQ01022074.1:8077-34884 GCA_013400655.1 Mystacornis crossleyi
AAAATCTATAAAAAAAAGTGTGATAGGCTAGGTTGTTATGGATTTACTTAGTGGTTTAGGCCATTCAGAGTTTAAAAAAAGCAGAAGAAAAGTCATCCTGTTTGGTTTTGAACAGCTTTGTTTACTTCACTTTATTATGTTGTTTTTCTTTGGGCATACAAAATGTATCCCTTTATTTTACTCTAGTCTTCTTTTGTCAACTACTGCAAAAGAGCAAGTGAGCTAGTATCTTAAATAAGTGGCCTGCTCTGCTGAGCCTTTGTATTTCCAACCAAAAAGAATTAATTCTTGTTCCTAGGGCTTTGGAAATTACCTGTGAATGAGTACTGTAAATGAGAAGTTTGCTTCTTGTCTCGCATTCTCTGTCGTCTCCCAGCACCTGTGTCTTGATGTTGACAGTTCTTCAGACAGAAGCAGGGATGGTTCCTTCTTGTAAGACACTGGGAGATAAATGTGCTTTTTTTACTAGGCAGTGTATTAAACCTAGTGTTTTTTAAGTGGTGACATATAGAAGAGAACTGAAGGTGACTCTCATGACCTTTGAGGTGTGGCATTCTTAAAAAGGAGAGTTAGGAAAGTACTCATGGAACCTGGTAAAGACTTGCTTGCTAGATGGATTCAGAAGTTGCAAAACAACCAGCCAGGACTGAAGAATCAAAATAGCGTAGAAAAGAAAATTATTACAGATAGAAGAAATGGCTGTATGCTGTTGTATGCATTTTTTTATGTATGAATATTTTTGGTTTAAGGGAGCTAAGCTTGACAGTCTAAAAAAATCACAAGATTAGAAAACAGTCTTCATCTGATGGTAGTCCTCTTTTGGAGACTTGATTCCTACTCTGCATGTTCTCATTTACAGACATCAATGTGAAGAATACTTCTGTGATGCTTTTCTTTCTGTCACGCTTGATATCATATTCATTGATCTTCTTTTTGCTTCCCAGCCATCTGAGCCCTCCCCGCCTTGCCTTTTGGCATTCTAAACAAAATATTTTGGCCTAAGAAAGAAGTATTTCTCAGTTTAATTTGCAGGATTAAAGGTGAGTGATCTCAAAGGACAATGATCTTACCTCTTTTTTTGCAATGTCCATTCACAGCAGAATGGTGTCTCATGGAATCAAGCTTTCTCAGAAGCAAAGGAAAATGATTGCCCTGGCAGCAAAAGATAATGGATCCGTAGCTAGCAGCCCGGAGCCCACCACTCTAGTAACTACACCACCTCCACCTACAAAAGTTGCAAAACTAGGGAATGCATGGTATGTTATAAATAAAATATTAATTCTTTTTCTTTGGAGGATTATTGCATTGAATAGGAAGACTGAACTGTTTGTATCTACATTTGGAAGTAATCTAGAAATTCAGAGGGAGTAGGGAAATGCAGTGGTTGCAGTTTAACAATTCTTTGAAATTTTGCTCTGAGTCAGAAGGATGCATCCCATCTGGTTATTTCCTGATGTTGTATTTGCAGATGGTCTCCAAGTAAATCATAGAAGAAGAAGCTTGAGAACAAGATCTGAAACTTAGTCAGGAAGAGGTTATTGAAAACCATTATGAATGGTGTTTTTCCTCTGTCAAAAATATAAATAAAAATGTTAGCCTTTCCTGGGGGAAGGTCTAGAATGAGTTTGGACTAAAGCAAAATTGACCAAAATCAGAGATAACAGAGTTTTCGAGTTGTCTCAGAGCTGGAGGGAGCATTGGATGTTTCTAAAAATTTTATGGTGGAAGGATGCCTAGGGTTTAAAATGAGTTTGAATGCTGATTACACACAACTTGAGTTTTGAGTTAATATCATGGTATCAAATACAGAAATAGTTCATCATCTGTTCAGTGAACTAGATTTATAACAAATGTAATAAGGTGCTAGCCCAAGTCATGCTTTGTTCTTCACTTTTACTGTTGGTATTGAATAAAAGCATAAACAAAGAATGTAGACGTTTCCTGCTATGTAAATTTAATGGGTTTAATTATTACAGGATAAATACCTATTTGCATGCTCTAAGTGTGAAGTAAATGTAGGCCATTTCTCCAGTTTTCCCTGTTCAAGAAAGTCTGGACTTTTATCGCAGATGACTTTTGTACTGTTACGCTAAAACAACTGTCAGTCTCCTCTCTCTGTAGCTTACTTGGTGGTACCTCAGTGGGAGCAAAGGCTTTACCCATCACAGTCATGCTTGAGATATCTGTCCTCTCAATTTATTTTCATCCAAGTACACCTAATACTAAAATTTAGGGTCTCATTTACTCCTCCAATCCCGTAAATTTATTCTGATATAGTATTGGGCAAAGCCCACAATTTTATTTTAAAGAGGAAAGACAATGAGTTGGTTTGCGCTTAAGGATTCAGTCTCTTCCTAACCTTTGAACAGTAGGTGAGACCTTGACACAGGGAGAAACAATGTTTGCAAGACTCATCTTCTGAAGTCTAGTGAGTGGGTGAATTTGTATCCTTAAAACTGGTCCTCTCAAATGCTTTGAAGAACATGCTGCCTGCCTTACACAGGTGATTCTGCAGGTCAAGCAGCACATTAGTTATTTACCTTAGCTAATGGAGGTGTCACAGGGCTGTTAAAGCTCTGAGGCTTAAAATTTGTTAGGAGAAACTGACGGTTGAATCACATGTTGAGAAGCAAAGCAAACACTGAGTTATTCTATCCTTTATTATATTAAAAAAAATACTCCACCACTATTTGTAATCTTACTACAAGTGTTGTAATTATCCATAAAGACAAAGAAATATAAAAATTCTAAAAAATAAAGAAAAAATAGTTTGTAGGAATAAAATGAGGATGAAGGAGAATCTCCATCTTTTTATCAGGTGCAGTGACAAAGTATGAAGGAAGTCCTGAGGCATGTGATGTCTTCTTTGCCTCAGTCTTTAATAGTAAGATCAGTCATTCTCCAGGTACCCAGCCCCATGGGCTGGAATGAATCCCCCCATAATCCAGGGGGAAGTGGTCAGTGATGTGCTACACCACTTAACCACACACAGATCCATGGAACTGGATGGGATCGACCCAAGGGTACTTAGGGAGCTGTTGAAGGTGATCACTGAGCTGCTTTAAATAATTTACCAGCAGCCCTGGTCAAATGGAGGGGGCCCAGGTGACTGGAATTGAGCCAATATGACACCCATCTAAAGAAGGATCAGAAGGAGAATGTGGGGAACTACGGGCCTGTCAGCCTGACCTCAGCTCCAGGGAGGCTCATGGGGCAGATCATCCTTAGTGCCATAACATGGCATGCGCAGGACAACCAGGTGGTCAGGTCCAGCCAGCATAGGTTTAAGAAACGCAGGTCCTGCCTGAATAGTTTGACTTATTAATACTATTCATCTACTCTCTGATTGATAATTCTTTACCGGTTGGGTGTTATTTAAACTGCAGATTGCCTATGGATTGTTCCTTGCTTTTAAAAGGCAAATAAGGACTGATTTTTGAATATCCCTAGATAAATGTCTCCAAAAAATATATTGTGCTCTTAAGGTTCTGATTAAACAGTTTTTGGAAGGAGCTGGGCCTACTGGGTTACACAAACCATCTTCGGTGGAAAGGCTAGGGTATATTTCAGGAGGATGGAATCCAATCTAATGCTCATGTGGTCATCATGCGTGATTCCACACGTTCCTCTCCTGCGTTCCTCTGGCTGCCGATCTGGAAAATGCCGGTAGCTCAAGAGTTTAAGCAGTGGGAGCTATATGAATTTTTAAAATTAGGCCTGGCTGCTGGAAGGGAGCATTTATTGAATGAACTTTAATCTGCTTTAAGCAAGCCATCAATTATTTGATTGCCCCTGCTAGTTGTTCAAAGTATTTTTGTGTGTAAGGTAGAATGGTTGTGTTACTCATCGACTCTAATATTATGTTTGTGGAGTTAGTCTGTAAATTCACAGTGGACTATTAAGTGCATTTGGCAGTCGATTGAGCTTTCCACACATGCAAAATAGTCAAAGCCATAGACTTGTGTTCCAGTGAAATCAGATATTCGACTTGGATGTGCAGTATGCACACTTGCCAGAAGGGCGTGGGACCTTCTGGCTCTTTTTTTGGTTGACTGAAAGACAAAGTCTGTCATACACAATGCCCTGCCTTTTCCACCAAGAGAAACCTCCAGTTTCATAGTTTTTGGGGAAACTGAACCTATGTTTCCTCCTTTGAAGAAAAGTGAAAATCAGGAGGGAAAAGTAAAATATTGCACTAGTAATACTTTGAAATAATATCTAAAGTTAACTGCATGTTGACTTTATTAGCTCTCCAAAGCTACTTTGATCAAGGGAGTTGGGAGTGTTGCTGTTTTGGGCCCTTCTTAAGCTCAGGAGACAGTCTATGGCTTTTCAAGACCAGAGGCATGAAGAAATTTGAAGTCTCTGTTGAGAATTAACAACTGTGTATCTTAATGTCTTGGCTGTCGGTTTGATGGTATTCCAGCTTATACTTAATCTCAGGAGCTGTTTTGGAACTTCATGCTTTGATGGTTTGCAGTTACAGCTTAGAGAAATTTAGTTCTATTCCACTTAAAAAAAAAAAAGTATGAATGATTTTTTCTAATTTTGCAAATTAGATAATAATAAGTGTGTATCAGACAGGACAAGCTGAAATTTAGAGTTGTTACATGTTAGGAAAATTTTGTACCAGTTTTCAGACAAACCATTTTAAGCCACAAATAATTGATATGGATAGGTTCACAAATTGAGAATGACACAGTTGGTTTTTTTGGGAGATGTTGTTTTGGAGTTTGTGGGTTGGTTTTGGGGTGTTTTTTTCGGTTCTCTGTTGCAAGTGGATCTGATTGCAGTACAGAATTTCCATGGTAATGAGTATTTGAAATGTAGCAGAAGAAGCTTCTATAACAGCAGATCCCATGGACCATTTGCCTACTCAGTATAATAGGTTTGGGGAAGGTCTGGTCAAACACTTGCCTGAACTTCTGTCTGCCAGCTGGTGGTAGAAATAGAGGATGTGCAAAATGACTCTCAGCCCCTGTATCTAGAGGTTCCCATCCTGCTTTCTATGTCTTCTGTGCTGCTTAGCCAATATTTAAATTAAAAAAAAAAAATCCAAACTGAAGCCAGGGTGGTCTAACATCAGACATCATACATAGATTTCAGATGCTTTTGTTGTAACATTTCAGATACAATGTTGCACATTAAAAAATTCCTTCATATTTGTTCTCTTGAATTGTGTCCCACCTCGATCTAGTTTGAAAGTCTTTGACTTCAGATGCTGCTCTTATGGCAGCTGCACTGACAACTGGCATTGTATAAAGAGCTTGTTTTACTTCAGTAGTGTTTATAAATGGTCTCTTGTTTCTTTGAGTAGATAATAAGCAGAGCTGTTTTTTTCAGAATGTATTTTGTGTATTTTGCAATAAATGGGTCTGCTATAGTAGAGTTAAATGTAAGCAAATACATGAAGAATTGATTCCAAAGCCTTGATGGGTAAAAGAAGGACTAGTGGTAACTGCCTTGAATTCTGTAAATAAAAAGGCTTCGGGTTTGGAAAGTGTTCATAATACCTAAGATGCTAAATTGCTATGTTCTCATAATGGTTTATTTTTGAAAGATAATATGCAGGCTCTAATTCAGTAACTTATGCTTGGACAAGTAAAAGAAAATGAAGGATATCAATTTTATTGAACTTCACTGTGGATTAAGGGATTTATAGAGCCTCCAGCAGGCATGAGTAACTCATTCAGTATTTTAGGAAGAAAAGATCAGCTATACTTGACTTTCATGATGGTAAACTCCCAGCATTAGATCGACAGTACCTGGAGCATTGTGTGATTTATGAAAATACTTTTCAAGGACTAGTACTGTTAGAAAAGGTACAGCTTGTCTAAGAGAAGACATCTATGAAAAAAAATTTTTTTTAGAGGATGAAGGGGGGGGAATAGGTGGAAGGATGGGTCTTTGGGTTTGATTTCTTTTTTTTTATTCCTAGTGAAATTTCAAAACTACTGGCTTCCTCTGTTCTCATAGATATTTATTTCCTGTTCTTTACCAATATAACCCAAAATGACTTATTTCAGCAAATAGGGTCTAGCAGGATAATGGTGGTATAAGAAACCTAAGTAATAATGTATTTTCAGTAAGTAGAAAGGCCTCTTTGCTATCTGAATCATGGAATAATACGGAGTCTTGAAAAGTGCAAGTACAAAACATTGGTTTTGTTTCTTTTTTTTTTTTTTTAAAAGGTCATCTTCATTACATTCTGCCTTGCCGAAGTCATTCCGTGATCTTGTAATGGAAGAAGAAAAATGTCTGAGTGTGAGTAACTCGCCTGGTACTGGTATTAAAAGATGTGGATATAAAGGATCTGAGGATTCATCTGTCCAAAACACCATAAGGTAAGAATACATTTTTTTCTAGATGGTCAACCATTATACAAGAAGTACAATCACCTGCTAAATTCTGCTGAAATAAGAAAGAATGAAATTGTCATTTAAAAAAAGATTCCTGTAAGCATTCTTCTGATGATTCTGTTAATAAGATTTTATGAATTAAATACTCCTAAGAATGGTGGTGTGATTTGACACTGGCCCAGTGCCAGGCACCCAGGAGATCTGCTCGCTCACCCTCCCCTGCCACAGCTGGGCAGAGGAGGTAAAAGGGAAAAAAAAATTAAGAAACACTTCATGAGTGAGATAAGGACTGGGATAAACACTTCAGGGGTGAAACAGGCTCAAATTAAGTTGCGAAGTGAATTTATTACTAACAGAATCAGAGGAGCATCATGAAAAGTAAAATAAGCCCTTAGAACACCTTCCACCCCCCAGCCCCTCCCTCCTTCTCCCTGACAGCACAGGGAGACAGGGCACGGGGGCTTGGTCAGTTCAACACCAAGATTTCCTTCCACTGCTCCGGGAGAGGAGTCTTCCCCTGTGAGGCCGTGGGGTCCCTCCCACGGGAGACAGTTCTCCAGAACTTCCCCAGCGTGGGTCCCCTCTCACCAGCAGCAGCCAAACCGCCCCTGCTGCAGCGTGAGTCCCTCCCACGGGCACACAGCCCTCCCAAAACTGCTGCCCGTGGGTCTCTCCCCACGGGGTGCAGTCCTGCAAGCACAGGCTGCTCCAGCCTGGAAGCAGGGCTCTCTCTCTCCACTGGGTCTCCCACTGGATCGCAGCCTCCTCCAGGCATCCACCCGCTCCGGCATGGGCACCTCCCGCACGGGCTGCGGGTGGATCTCTGCATTCCCCGTGGGCCCATGGGCTGCAGGGGGACAACCTGCTTCACCATGGTCTGCACCATGGCCTGCAGAGGAACCTTGGCTTTGATACCTGGAGCACCTCCTCCCCCTCCTTCTCCACTGACCCTGGTGTCGACATGTTGTTTTCCCTCACATGTCCTCACCTCCTCCTCTTCTCTGACTAGAAGCAAAACCCTGTGACTTTGCTCTGATTTTCTTAAATATGTCATCACAGAGGTGTTACCAGCCTCTCTCACTGGCCCAGTTTTGGCCAGCAGCATGTCCCATCATCAGGGCCATCAGCCATTTTCTCTGCTGGACATGGTGGGAAGCTTCCAGCAGCTTCCTCACAGGAGCCATCTTTGTGGCCCCCCTGCCACCCAAAACCAGGCCGTGCCAAACCAATACATGAATAGGAAGCTTAAAGACTTTGTTTCAGGTTCAAAGTGTTTGTATCCATTAAGATGGATATGTGTGTGTGTGTATATATATATATATACACACACATATATAAAAACCCCTTCAGGCTCCAAACAAAATACGTCTGTATGTGTTTGTTTGCATATGTGTGTATATATAAAATGATAAACCATGATTTTCTAACCTCTGTAGAAATTAGGTATTCATGAGCCTTCAGATGTGGCATTCATGAAACATTTTGCTAAGGAGTATTTGTTTGTAACCACTGAGTATATAAAGTCAGTTTATTCAAACACAGTTCTGGCATTTCCTAATCTGAGTTTTCATATAAAATGACTTAATTGTTTAAGTGCAGTTTTTCATGGATTAAGAGGGCTTATAGAAACATTGAGGCACTGGTTATGTCTGTGTATCATAATAACTGTGGGACTACAGTTCTAAGGACAAAAATAAGGCACATGTGAATTATGTCTCTAGTTATTAGACAATATTGCTCTTTGGTCAAAATGTTTTAGCCATGCATCCTCATGCTTCTTCCAATAAAATCACTGTTTAGGTTTAAAATAACTGCCTAAAGTGAGGAAAGAAATTTCAGCCTTATTTCTGAAGGTCTGTATGACTGAGCTGCCCACCCACTTGCATCTCTTCCCCCTCTCATCAGTAACTCTGAATGTTAGTCATTTCAAATACATTTGCAAAACAGAGAGCCTGAAAATCTTACTGTTTCCCACCTACTATCCAGAAGCACTGCAGGCCTGCTGACCCACAGTGTTAGGGAAGCCCAGTGTGACAACAGGACTGGCTGGATGGTGGCTTCCCCGGCAAAGGCACAGCCCCAGTGTGCCAGAGGGAGGTGAGCAGAGCTCACCTGTGACAGAAACCAGGATGAACCACAGACAGGTGCATTGGGATCAGGCAAGGTTGAAGTCAGACCTGCAAGTCAAGTCAGGCTCAGGAAGAGCAAAGCTGGGCTTGGCCATAGCTGCAGCATAGCTCAAGAAAGGCCTGAGGGACTGAGCTTAAATACAGCTCTTGAGTAAAGAGGGGGAGCTTCTGTAATCCTTTCACACGACTCTTCTCACAACTCAACTTTAGAGCAGCCTGACTCAAGTTTACACAGCTGCGCTGAGGGAGAAGTTTGCAGAGCTGTTGGTGCACAGGGAGCTGTGTCATTATCTGGCTGTTTTTCTTCTGAACTCCTGTTCTGTTCTCTTCCAATAACTAGCTCCTCTGTGGGGAAAAGAAGGTTCTGCTGGGCCTTGCTTTTGGTTGTTCAGCTTGTATAAAAACTGGTGTTTCCCTAGGACAGAAGTAGTACACGTTTTACTGCTAGACAAAGAACAAAATGAGGGTAGAAATGTAGGAACGTTGTGCGTGGGATAGTGTCTGAGGAGAGAGGTAGGAGGCATTTGGAGTGTGTGTGATGGGGAGGAATTCTTCAGGAACAGAGTGATAAAGCTGAAGTTACTGTAGTGAGTAGAGGTGTGGGGACATGAAACACAAATCTGCAGAATGGGTGTTGTTCATTTTATTGCTAGCACAATAATAAAACTTTTTCATCATACGGAGATGCCAAGGGCTGGTGATAAGAGAATTTGCACTGGATGCTATTATTAGCTTTGTCACAACAGCTCTATAATCTTCATAAAGTCATTTCTTTTCCTTCTGCATTGCTCTGTCTCGTTTGTGCAGGCTGGCCAGTCTGCATGCTCTCAAAGTGGATTATTTGAGCTGCATCCAGGTCTAATACATTAACTGTCTGAAGATGGTGCATTAAGGTAGTGGAAGCCTAGTAGATGGCTAAATTGACAACCATCACTTTGAAAAGAAGGCCCTTTCAAAGCTATTTCAGGTTGTTTTTGAATTGTGTCTGAAGATGCTTATTTCTGTCTATTAGGTGTAAAGAGCCTAGGTAACTTGTTCCTCCATCTGAAACTTAGGAGTTGAGTTTCTAGTTTGAGGTAATTTAATTTTTTGACTGTACAGTTCTGTCACAGTGGGCTCTCATTTTTACCATTGGCTTTCAAGTGCTATTTCTGTGAAGATTGATTATCCACACCCTTACCTCTTCCCTTTTAAAGGGAAGGAAACTACACAAGCTTAGAGCACAAGCAGTCCTCACCTGTTGATGTCAGACTTGGTGATGGGACACTGAAGGTAGTTGCATGGTTTAATGTTCCTGCTTAGTCTTTCTCCTTTGTATAAACTGTGCACTCATTAAACTGACAAATTTTCTTAGGTCTCTGGATGAGGGTATTTTGGATGGTGATGTAAGCATTCTTCTACATACTGTCACCTTCTTTTGCAATAGAGAATTTTATTTTAGGTAACCATGTAATGAATTGTGGTGATTTGAACTGCATTTAATCCAGAGGCAGATCATCCCAAGATCTGGGGTACGTGGATGTGGCTGCTTTGTTTCCAGGGGCACCTCAACCTTGGGAGTTACACTGTGCATGTGTAGCTCATAGTCTGAGCTAAAAATATAGGCCTGACATGACTTAGCTGTGGCAGCCTGAGTTTTCTTCACTGTGTTACTCCAGGGAGCAGTGGAGAGTCTTAGTGGAAACAAGTATTTGTGGCTTTGTGTGGGAATGGCCTCGTTCTGTCATGGCTAATAATGAGCTAATAAGTAGCACATGACTCAAATAGTATAGCAAAACCCAGGAGGTTCTGCAGGAGACCAGGCTTTGTGTTCTTTTTCTGAGAGCAGTTATTAGATCAGGGAGGCACCAAACCTGACCTGGCTTCTCATGAACAAATACTTAAGAAACACTAGGGAGTTGAGGGCTGGGACATTTTGGTGGCTGCACAAGAGTCATAGCAAGTTCAGCCAACTGCGTTAATCAGGTTGGTCCAGTACTGATGATAGTTAGCTGGTTTATTTCCATGCAGAACCATTTATGTCCCTCCATCAGTCTTAATTTCCAAGACTTCCAGGTTTCCAAGTTCTATATTTTTGAGGCTTTTTTTCCATTTTTCTTTATATGCTAGCTTCACATTTCCTGTGTATTCCATTTCTCCTAGTCATTTTGATGCCAGCTGAGGAATTAATTTAGCATGTTGAAATATCTGCAGTTGATTTACTATCTGGAATGAGTGTCTTGTTAGCAAGAAACACAGATGTACATATGTACAAACAGCTTCAAAATACCTGGACTGCTTCCTACATTTTAAAGCCCTATTGGCTTTAAATGAGGGAGATGTTACAGATATTTACTTATCTTTTAACTAATTGCTAGAGTATGCTGTGATGCTGGAACTGTTAATTTCAGTTTTGGGAAATTCCTGCTGAGGTGATTTTTTTGGTGGGTTTTTTGGCTTGTTTGTATAGATTGCATCAGGTTTGTTAACTGCAACAATCCAGTTGGGTTCATTTATAGTAGTGATGGGAGCTCTTAGGTTGGGAGTGGAAAGGAGAATGTAGCTGTCAGTCAAATCAGTTACTGTCAAATGTGCTGGAAGGTGAGTATTATTAAAGCAGGTGGAGAAAGAGAGACAACTGAGAGATAACATCAGTATAAAAGCACAGAAGACTGCCTATTCTTCCTTTTCTTTGGTTCTTCTCTGCTTTTTAATGTTATCTTTAAGTGCAGTAAAAACTAATTTTGGAAGCTCATTTATCATAGAATGATTTGGATTGGAAGGGACCTTAAAGATCATCTCATTCCAACCCTCCTGCCTGGGGCAGGGACACCTCCCACTAGACCAGGTTGCTCAGAGGTCCATCCAGCCTGGCCTTGAACACTTGCGGAAATAAGGCATCCACAGCTTCCCTGGGCAACCTGTTCCAGTCCCTCACCAACTTCACAGTGACGTTCCTACTAATATCTAATCTAAACCTGCTCTCTTTCAATTTGAAGCCTTATCCTGTCATTACATGTGCTTGTAAAAGGTCCCTCTCCATCTTTTCTTGCAGGCTCCCTTAATGTATTGGAAGGCAACAGTTAAGTCACTCTGAAGCCTTCTCTTTTCCAGGCTGAACAAACCAAACCCTCTTAGCTTTTCCCTAGCTGGAAAGGTGCTCCATACCTCTAATCCTCTTGGTGACTTCCTCTGGACTTGCTGCAAGGTCCATGTCTTTTTTTGTGCTGAGGACCCCAGAACTGGATGCAGCTAAAAAATAGTGCCCTGCTTTGAAATCAGAATAATTTTGATTCTGTCGTTTAGCCTCCCACTCAAAGTAAGTCAAACTAGATCATGTTACTCAGGACCTGGTCTAGTTGAGTTGTGACTGATTCCAAGTGTGAAGATACCCCTTTGGGCAACATGTTTCACTGGATAATCATCTCCATATGGGATTTTTATTTTTCCTTTTATCTGTCTGGGATTTACTGTTTTGCCTCTTGTGTATGTTGCCTCTGCTCTGTCATTATGCGCCTCTGAGAAGATTCTTGCTTCATCTTTTCTCTATCCTGCAGTTGGGTAGTTGAAGACAGTGATGAGATCTCCCTTTAGGATTAACAGCACACATTCTTCCTAATCCTGGTCTTGTTCCAACCTGACATCATTCTTGTATTGAGAAGCCCAAAATTGAGAATGATACTCTGTGTGTAGACAAAGAAATACAACATATAGGGGAGGAATCACTTCCTCTGCCTGCCTTGCTACAGAATTGCTAGCACAGGAATGCAGTTGGCTGTCTGCTGCAGAGGCACTTGCTGGTGACATCTTCCACTTGTTGCCAGCCAGGACTCTGCAGGTTCTGCTTTCTCTCTGCAGAGCTGCTTTCTAGCCAGTCAGTCCCGGCCTGTACTACATCATGGGGCTGTTCTCTTCCAAATACAGGACTTTGCACTTGCCTTTGAAATTCATTGGTTCTCAGTTGCCCATGTCTCCAGCCTCTTGAGGGCTTCTGAAAGGCAGCCTGGGGTCCAGAATGTGCACTGTCCCCAACGTCTCCACATCTGGCTGTGGCCTGCTGAGGGTCTGTTCTTTTCTGTTCTACCAAAGATGTTTAACAGGATTGGTTCCAGTATCGGTCCCTGAGGACCCCCACTAGTACTTAGTTTCCAGTTGGACTTTGTACAGCTAATCCATTTCCAGACCATTTTCCACCCATCTCATAGTCCATTTACTCAGTCCATAGTTTTCAGACAAGGATACATGACCTGGCAATGTGCATTGTTTGTTTTGTGGGAAAAATTATGTTTTGTGACAAAAAGCTCAACACAATTAATTTAAATCCGTTTTAGATGATGGATGTTGGATTTCAGATTTTTTGAGATCTTGCCGTTACCACTTAGTGGTAGGAATCATGTTTTTTGTTATCCTTGGAATTGTTTTCTGGGGAAAATATTTTAGACAGAGAAGTTGGTAGTTACTGGAATTCTCTTAACTTTCTATAGATTTTTTCCTGTTTTATCCAAGAGCTTGTGGTCACTTACAAAGGATTACCAAAGCCTTAAAGAAAATTGACAGTGATTTATTGAAACAGCAACACCCTTAGAGTTGTTTGCAGTGCCGTAGAATAATTCAAAATATGTTTGCCAGCATGTCACAGTATGCTGTAACACTTTTTTAGGGTTCTGGAAATTGCTAAACTATCCTATCAAAGATAGCTATTAAATCATGAAAATAGGGCCCTCTCTTCCTACTGGTGTAGATTTTTCTGACAAATATACTTGTCTCTTAAGGAATACAGTATAACAGATGTGACTTTTTTTTGTTGAGAGGTTAACATTTTGCAACTGAATAAAATATCTTCCTGTCGGGAACTCTATAAATATTTCAAGATTTTTTTTTTTTCCTAGTCTGTTAATTCTAGTTTTATGCTATTCTGGTGAATGTAGGAGGTGGTTACAGGATATATACTGAAAGTCCATAATTTCTGGGCTTACACTCAATGAATTTACACTAATGTTATTGTAGCACTGGCTCTTCTGCATGAAGCACCTTATTTGAATACAGGACAGTTGGATTCTTTATCTTGAATTTTTTGTTCTTTCATATTAATTGCAAATTTTATAGGTAGTGCTGTTAGTGCATAACTCAGTTGGCTAATTTATATGTAAAAAAGCAAAAAAGCCTTTTTTTTAATAAACAACCAAAAATGAAACTATTTTTTTTTCAAGTCCTCAAATGTTAGGAAATGCCAGAATTAATGCCCAAGATGAAATTCCATTAGGGTCTGGTAGTTAGAAATGAGAATCAGTGTCTTTTTCAGTCACAGCAACACACTTAGAAACAAATTCAACATTACATCCTAATGCCTTTCCTCTGGAAAAACCCTACACACTTGTTGTAATTGCCTACTGTAAGTTTGTATTTCACAATATGATGTAGGAGAATGCTCTGCCAGTGACTTTTACTTCCCTTTCCTACCTCTCTCGAGGTGCACCACTAGAAGTAACCCAGGTCTGGAAGACCATGTTTTGGATTCTCCACAGCTGGAGAGTCATAAGTAAGTTTGGCAGTGGCTTAGATTCTGGAACTTCTTTGCTGTGTGTTATGCTGACCTTGATGTTGCCTCATAATGTCGTTTGGGTTTTTTTTGCAGTCCTTGGTCAGCAGCATCACCAACCAGCTCTCCTGTGATAGCACCTGTCATGTTTTCAGCTATCGTAGAGGAAGAGCTCCAGCAAGAAGCTGCTCTTATTAGGAGCAGGGAAAAACCTTTGGCATTGATCCAGGTAAAGTGCTAAGTTACTGCTGCTCTAAAATATTACAAGGAGTTTCCAATGGCTCTTTCAGAGATCAGTTATTAGTATTAATTTTATATTCATACATCTTATTTACATAATGATATTAAATATCATTTAATTAACTTCACATTGCTGTTTGGTAAGGTAGGCCTCTATTAAAGTCAAAATGGCTGAGTCCATGGTAAATGTATTTGCAGCATCAGAGAATGATTGAGTTTGGAAGGAACCTCTGGTAATTGTCTAATCCAAACCCCTGCTCAGAGCAGGGTCAGTTTAGAGCAGGTTTGTCAAAGCCATGTCCAGGCAGTGTTTGATTATGTGTAAGGATGAAGGCTAATGGCCTCTCTCAAAAATCTGTTCCAGGGACCCCTCTCACACCAAAAAAGATTTTTAAATGCAATTTTCTGTTTTTCAATCTGTGCCCATTGCCTCTTCTCCTGTCTTTGGGTACCACTGAGAAGGGCGTGGGTCAGTTGTCTTTATTCTGTCCTATCAGGTACTTATACGCTTTGGTAAGATCTCCCTAAGCCTTTTTTTCTGCACACTAAACAAGTTCAGTGTGCTCAGCATCTCCTCAGTGTCAGATGCGCTGGGCTCTTGATCATTTTTATGCCATGTCACTGGACTATTTGTTATATCCATGTTTCTCTTGTACTGGGAGGTCAAGAAGTGGACCCAGCACTTCAAGTGTGTCTCACCAGTGCTGAGTAGAGAGGAAGGGTCATCTGTCTCATTTTGCTGGCAGTGCTGTGCCTCACAGAGCACAGGAGGCTGTCACCCTTCTTTTCCATATGAGCGCATTGCTGGCTAAAAGGCTTAATTGTCCACCAGAACCCCAGCTCCTTTCGTGCTAGGGTGCTTTTCAGCTTGTCAGCTCCCAGTGTGTACTTGTGTCTGGGGTTCTTCCCAGGAGCTGGACTTTGTGTTTCCCTTTCTTGAACTTCATGAGATTCCTTGTAGCCCATTTTTCCAGCATTGTCTGGGTCTCTCTGATAGGCAGCACAGCCATCTGGTATATCAGCCACTCCTTCCAGTTCTCTACTGTTTGTTACCTTGCTGAGGGTGAACTGTGTCTCTTCCTGTGGGTAATTGATGAAGATGTTGAACATGTAGTTCTAGCCCTAGTCTCAATATTGGTGCTAGTAACTGGCCTCTAGCTGGACTTTGTGCCGTTGGTCACAACCCTTTAAGATTACCAGTTCAGCCAGTTTTCAGTCTGTCTCACATTGCATTTATGAGGTCTGTTCTTAAGCTTGTCCACTTAAACTTAAGCTGTACCACTTTCCCAGGGATCACCTAGTAGTCACTCAGATGCTCTTGCCCTTCTGGAAGGTTGGAATGACATTTGATTCCTTCCAGTCCTCAGGAATCAACCCTTATTGAAACAATTTTTCGAAGGTTTTTTTGAGAGTGATCTTGCAGTCATTTCGGCCAGCCCTGATCTCCAGGGCCTGGCATTGCTGGAGACCAGTCTTAATTCTTAAGACCAAGATGAAAGTCCCCAGCCTTCTCCATGTCTTTTTCATTCAGTAGTGGATCCATATTGTCTTTTTTTTTGCTGCTGTAGAAGCCTGTTTTGTTGCCCTTCATGTTCCTTGCCAGATTCCACCACAGATGGGCTTTGACTTTCTTAATTCTGTTCCTGTGCGGTCACACAGTGTCTCTGTTTTCCTTCATCAGTGTTCTCTGCTTCCATATCTTGTATGCTTCCTTTTTATTTGAGTTATGTCAGGAGCTCTTTTTTTTTTTGTCTATGCAGTCCTCCTGCCATTCTTACTTGGCTAAGAAGCTCATTGGCGTGGTCTGTTCTTGAGCTTGGCCGAGGTGATCTTTAAAATCAACCAGCTGTCCTGAACCTTTCTTCTTTCTGGGGCCAAATCCCATGAATTTTTCCAAGCAGATGCCTTCATAGTCTTCTCTTCTGAAGTCCCAAGTTGTTTGCCATTTCTCTTGTTCCCAGCTTTCAGGATCCTGAATTATAGCATCTCATTCCTTCACGTCCTTGACCAGTCCTTTTTTTTGTAAGTTTGAGATCCATCAGAATGTCTCCTTTGATCAGCTCCTTCATCATCTATGTTAAGAATTTTTCACCAGTGGGGAGACCTCCTAGAGTGCTTGTGTCCTGCTGTCTTGCCTTTCCAGCAGATACCAGGGTGGCTCAAGTTTCTCATGAGGAGCAGGACCTGAAAACATGAGGTTTCTTCAAGTTGTCTGAAGAATGCATCATCTATTCTACCTCTTCCTGATTAGGAGGTCTGATGCGTTCAGGACCAGTAAAGCCAGTTCATAACCATGCCCATAGTGTAAATGTGGACCTGACACTGACATACATGCTCTTTTTTTCCTTCCAGATTGAGGAGTGTGCTATTCAAGACTTACTAGTCCACTATGAAGCTTTCGACAACCCTGATGAATTTGTGACCGTTGAAAGGGCTCCACAGGGACCTATGGCAGCACCTATGTGGAACAAGCACTAATTCGTACTCTTCGCAGTCCTCCCTTCCACAGTTTTCACAGTTGTATGTGCACTTTGGAAATTGTAATTCTTCTTACAAGTAAAATAGGACTGGAATAATAAGAATCATGTAATTTTTAACATCAGCATTAAAACACTGCCCATAATCACTAGGTATTTATTAGAGAGAATGAAATAATGTGTTCACTGTGTCCTTTACCCACAGTATCTATTGTATGTATGTTCTGAGAGAATTTCTTTAATGACACATATTATTAGTAATGTTACATGAGGCTGTAGTTTGGGAATGTATTTGCTAATCTTAAGTTGTAAGGGTTTTCTGTTAAATTTACAGGTGAAAAGCGAGTGTTTATTTCGTGATTTAATGTGGAATTGAATGTGCACAACTAAACACCTTTAAAGTTTGGGGGGTGGTGTGTCCTTCAGGGCTTTCTTGCAAATTTGGAGTATAGGGGAAAAGTTTGTGCTTGAACTTCATGTAAAAGTACAGTTTGACAGTTGTTCTTAAGTTACGTGTGCAAGTCCTGGTTCCCTGGTTGCTGTGGCCAGCGTGTTTCCCTGTTGTGCCCCAGGCTGTGCCTCCGTGCCCAGCTCGGCTCAGCTGTGCACGTTTGTCACTGCTGTGAGTGAGCCCAGCCTTGGAGCAGCCAGCTCTGTCTTGAAGTAAAGCACACAGCTCAAGAGAAGGTGGTGCCACTTAATTAGCCCATCTATAGTCTTACTCTGGTAGATATGGTACGGTTTTAGAACTGCTGTGTTTGAGGGACGATTCACTTGAAGTGCTGAGGAAATAAGAGATCTGTGCATACATTTTTAAAGCTGTAGGAGTAAGTGCTTGACTGGGAAATTTGCAAACACCTAAGCTGCAAAAATTATCACAGATGGCTTTCAATATTGTGTTCCAAAGTTCTCTGTGCCTGGTTGAAAGCCTTATCTGCAATATTCTGTCTAGTGTGTCTTGTTTGTATAGGTGTGTTTGAACTTGTACTTCCTCAGTAGTGTCGGTACTCACAAACTCTGGTAAACTGGAATGGAGAGATCTACAGAAAATGAATGTAGAGAATTGATCACTGTGTGATAAAAGAATCTTGAAAAAAATGATGTAGATATGTCTTAATGATTTCAGGTCAAGCTACACCAAAAAAATCCCCCACAAAAATTGTAAAAAAATGCAATAAACCATAAAATCTTGATTTATACAAAGTTAGTATACTTCTATGTGCTGTCTATATATAATCAATGATTTAGGTAACTAGAGTAATCTGTAAGTATTCCTTTTGTGTCTGAAACAAGAACTATAGACGTTTTCAAGCTACACAGCAAGGAAAGAGGTAGGTTTTAATTCTGTTTTAAATTCTACTGATAATTTATTCACTAAACCAATGATAATACTTGCATTAAGGGCTTTACTTGATGCACTAAAGGGCCCTAAGGCCTGCTGAAACTATCCTTCTGGTTTAAAAGAAAGCTTATGTAATGTGAGAAATAGCTATAGAAGCAGTGGGCCGTTCCAGGTGTGAATCTAATTTGTTATAAAGTAGAAAATTACTATAAATTTGCTACTTTGGTTTGTTTTTCAAAATAATGCTGCTGAAAATCTCATTCTCCTGAAATTTTAAGAGGATTGATGTTTCCACCATGCCAAGGAGCTTGACTGCTTTCGAGTTGTGGTTTTGTTGTCAATTTATTTAGGCGTCATCACTGGTTATATGTAATATTTGTAACAAAGAGTGAGGAATGATCAGAGTACCACTCTTCTGGAGTTGAGAACACTAAGCCACTGTGTTTGAACAACTTTGTTAAAGCTGAAATGTGTCACAGAGCGCTGGCATTTTCTAGCTCAGATGCCCAGCTTTGTGGCCTTTTTTTGTAGTGCCAAACATGAATTCCATCTTTGCTCACTCAACTCTAATAATTTTTTTCATTTCTGGNTGCACTAAAGGGCCCTAAGGCCTGCTGAAACTATCCTTCTGGTTTAAAAGAAAGCTTATGTAATGTGAGAAATAGCTATAGAAGCAGTGGGCCGTTCCAGGTGTGAATCTAATTTGTTATAAAGTAGAAAATTACTATAAATTTGCTACTTTGGTTTGTTTTTCAAAATAATGCTGCTGAAAATCTCATTCTCCTGAAATTTTAAGAGGATTGATGTTTCCACCATGCCAAGGAGCTTGACTGCTTTCGAGTTGTGGTTTTGTTGTCAATTTATTTAGGCGTCATCACTGGTTATATGTAATATTTGTAACAAAGAGTGAGGAATGATCAGAGTACCACTCTTCTGGAGTTGAGAACACTAAGCCACTGTGTTTGAACAACTTTGTTAAAGCTGAAATGTGTCACAGAGCGCTGGCATTTTCTAGCTCAGATGCCCAACTTTGTGGCCTTTTTTTGTAGTGCCAAACATGAATTCCATCTTTGCTCACTCAACTCTAATAATTTTTTTCATTTCTGGGCTTGTTAACTCCTTTAACTTGCACCAAAACAGCATGGAATTCCCAGGTTTTAGTGAACATAATGCAACACATAAGAGTTTGCGGTAAAAACCAATATTTAGCACATAGATATATAAGTTCAGGGAGATGTATTGTAGCTATTTAGTGTAAGAAATACAACTTTAACAAAAGGATTCTGGTGAAGTATTTGTTACATCTCAAAGACAGATGAATCATCCTCCAAGACAGTTTCCTTGATCGACCCTAAGCATTTTGTCCTTTTTCCTTCATCATTCATTATCCCCAACTTCAGTAACTTCTTAAAAAGTAGAGGGATAAGTAAAACTTGCATATGTTTTCACATTCAAATGGAGGAAAAAAACATTTAAAATTGTAATAATACTGCACTACCTTCAGGACTTGCTGTTATAGTCATTGTGTCAAGGCATTTGAGGAATGTATAACTTTTTTGCATTGTATATTGAAATGAAAATGCAAGTAAGGTGGTCGACTTCAGTCAGTTATAGAACCTTCACTACTTTTGTTCTTCAAGGATACAGGTTGTTTTTAGTGACTAATCTGACAGTGTTGTTAAATGGAATTTCCATATAAGAACTGATTGTGCAACCTTTCACAGAACAGCACTGGCAAAAAATTTACTGAATTTCCTAATTTAACTTGTGTTATAAATCTTGATGTTACCTTCCTACTGTATGTTTTTTAACTGAATTTCCTATCCCCCACCCTGAGGTTAGTACCATTTATAGGTGGCAATAGAATATTTTAGCTGCATATTCTAAAATGAGCACTTTTGAACTTCAAATGTGTCCATTTTTGTCCCCATGGCTGCCCGCCCTTTCTTTCTTTTTTTTTTTTTTTTAAATAATACAGAAAGAGACTCTTTCATCTTCTGACAGTGTTCAACTCGATTGTTTTCACTGATTGTTCTGCAATTGAAATGATGTTCTGCAGTCCCTTGGCAGCCTGGACTCTCTTCCTTAGCCAAAGAATTGCTAGCTTTAATGTAAAGACAAGTCAGAACAGAACACTGAATTGTTAGATCATATTCTAAATATAAAGGTAAAAGATTTACACTGGAATAAAGTAACTTAAGCCCATAATCCTTGATTTGCAGGATGTCATCAGAGACACTTTTACTTTGTAGTAACAGGAACTGGTTTAAGGTATCGAATGATCTCAGAAGGGATTCCATCCATTTTACTCCCAAGTTTCATAAACTCCACTGAAGAGCCTGCTACTTAAACTGAAGGGAACGGTTTTCTCTCTCTGTTGCCTGATGTGCTGGACACTGATCAAGTGAGATGCTGAGCCATCCAAAAGGTGAATCCCTTCTGTCAAGGCTCTAGCTGTGGCAGACTTCAGAAATGCCAAGAGGGAAGGGACTATTTTTGTAGTGTTTCAGGTGTCTAACCTTGAGAAAAAACTTCATTAATTGTAGAAGGCCAACAAATTTGCACATACACAATATGTTTGAAATGAAAGGATTTTAGCAATGATGCAGCAGAGGAGTTTGTCTGAGTTCAGGGAGTCCCTCTAATGGCTTGTGTGAGATTTTTCTTGCACAAGAGAGTGGTATCTGACACAAACTCTACCTAAAAAGTTTTTGCTGTCCAAGAAAATTCTTCCTGAACTATGGTGTGTATCATGGCACCAAAAAACACCAATTTTATAGCAGCTTTCAGATACCTGCATGGACTCATATTACACTGGTCCTTCAGCACTAGGAGCCTTTCAAGGCTTTGCCTGGAGGAACAGACTTGGATTTGAAGAATCTGCTGGAGATGAAGATACACCTCAGGTGAGCTGTCTTTGTTCTAGCAATAATTCTGCTTTCTCTTTTCTTCTGTTTTCCTATTTTTTCCTCCTTTTCTGTTCTTTGGTTTTTCTCTTTGTTCTTTGGTCTTTCTGTTTTTCTCCATTTCTTCATTTCTCTAGTTCTCTTGTTTCTCTTTCTTTCTCTTTCTTGCTTTTTCTTTTTTTTTTCCTCTTTTGCTTTTGTTTCTCACATAGAATACTATTTTTTTAGCATGACCTGTCTTTTATCCCCTTTTTTCTCAGCACTTGAATAACATGAGAAAAGAGCCGACTTTTGCAATGGCTTCAGATATGGATTGACAGGAACTAATACTAATGTATTATACTAACAGAACTTGAAACTACTCTTTAGATCAGCCTTGAAGAATGCACCTGATTTTATCAAGGTGTTGCTTAAGGCATGTTTTATTTCCTGTACTTCGAGTGACTGAAATGCTCACAGTGTTCTGTTTCAATACAGTATATAGATTTTAGCTCGGGCCCGAAACATTAAATTGGGCCTTGGTGGGTGTTTTGTGACTGAGCCGTGGTCACAGACAGTAAAGAGTTGGGCAGTCAAGTGAGGGGAGCATGATGATCCTGGAGTGGCTTCTGAGGACCACGCAGGGGAGTTCTCTCCAGGCTCTGGGTGTCTGCCTGGGCTGGCTCTTCTGCAGCTCCATTCAGAGCATGTGAAGATGCCTGAATTTGCATGTCTCAGCCTTTGCAAAGTGGGAGGGAGAACTCCTTGGTTCATGTTTTCATGGGAACACCATGAGCTTGTCAAAAGCACTGGCTTTGTGCAGCTAGTCTTGGAGGATGCTTTTGACTGGAGATACCCAGTCGAAATCAGGCCCCTCCACAGGATTAATAATCTCGTGGAGTGGGAGAACAATGTTGTCAGTCAACTGCAGTTTTTTGGAGGAAACACCCAGGAAGATAAGAAGGTCTGAGTTAAGTGATGGCTTAGAACTGATCATCACACTCCTCCTTGATCTTGATTTAAATGAGTTCTTTGTAGATCCCCAGAGTTGCTTTAAAACACATAATTTTAATGTTTGATATCAATTCTTCCAAATCATGCATGAGCTTTTCAGATAATGAAAGGAATATAATTGTTGAAAGCATGTTTGGGGTTTTTTTTCTCCTTATTTAATTTGCATAAAAGATATGGCATGTGTGAAAAACAGATAAGCAAGATAACAAACAAACAAAGGCAAGTTGGCCTTAGAGCAGACTTAAACAGATTCACTGCATTTGCTCTCAAATAATAATGTACAGCTGGGGGAAAGCTGAGAGTCAGTTCTTTCCCTTATAATAATAGTAAAAAAGTAATAATTTTCATGAATAATTCTCAAATAAGAACATAAGCAAGGAAAACAGATCCAAAAGTTTTTATGTAATTCTCAGGGGCTTTTATCAAATTTTCTCCCTTCCATATTAAGTTTGTTAAAGTTTGTTCCGGGAAGATAGGACACATCACCTGAGACTGGATTCTCAACTAATTTCTCACAGTAGTAAACTGTTTCCATATTTGTCTCCTCAGACTGAATTCCATTAAAGTAGAAGAGGAGTCTTCTTCACGTAGTCATTTCACTGACCTGTCCTTGTGCAGGAATATATCACGAGTGTTTGTCTGGCAGTGAACCCTGACTACAAGGAAATAGCTGCCTGTGCTATAGGTTACGTGGCTGGGAGGGTGCCAGGTGCCCTTTGCTTCAAGCACAGCCCTTGTACCTGCTGCGTGAGCACAGCTACAGCCCCCGTACAGTAGGTGAAGAGGTCGTGAGAGCTGTGCAGGGAACACAAGCTGCTTGCTTCTGCCTCCTGCTCATCTCTCTCTCTAGTCTTCATGATTCATCAGCTGTGACTGCCTTCAGTGTGACTGCGCTTCTAGGGCAATTTTTTATCTATTGTTATAGGTTTGTTCTGAAGGGGACCCCACCGCTTCTGCAGATATCATACATGGCAGCACAGCACTCGGTGATGAGAACTGTGCTCATGCCATTTGGTGACACAGCACTGGGAACAGCTGCTGATACATTAGCGAAAAAGATATAAAGGATGTATTAAAGATAAAGGTTTTTTCTGCTTTCCTGATACACGCATACAGATATTTTTGTTCACCCAGCCTTTTCTATACTGCCTCTCTTGCAATAGAAAGGAAAAATATGCAGAATCTTTTTCCCCACTATGTGTATTTTAAGATGTTTACAAGACATGCTGCCCCTGTTCATGTATACTGCAAAGATGGAATTGGGCTGTGAGTGCAGTGGAGTTTCCAGGATCACATCTTTTTGTTACACTAATAGCTGACAGCACGTGGGCTGAAGGAGAATGCATGTGCATGCACGTGTGCGTAGCCGTGTTTGCTTATGGTTGTAGAATTGAATTATATTTCACCACTTCAACAAATACCGGTAATGTGTTATCTCTTCCCTCCATCTGTGTGTACTCAGTGGTAGTAAACCTTTTCATCTGAACTTTATCTATGTGCTTTGCAAATGTTAACGATTACGTCTCACTGTATTTGTGAGGTACACTAACTGTGGACTGTTATCCAACTTCCAGGTGGTGGCTGTCAACACACACGTAGGAAATTGGTTAGTCTAAGGCTAAGCAGCACATTTATGGCCGTGTCCTGAAGGAGAATCTGGAAGTTTCTCCTTCTGTTCCTGTCCCATGTGGAGCCTGTAGCTTTTCTGGGATCAGCTATATAGAAATGCCTTTCAACCAAGACTTGTTCCTCTCTGACCCTCTCTATGAAACAAGTGCATCTGCTGCCAGAACAGGCAAGCTGCACAAGCAGAGGTGGAAATTCCACTCCCAGGGCACTCTCTCTTCTGGCTGATGGCATCAAAAGGGAGGTTTTGGCTGGAATTTGGCTGAAAACTCATTGTAAGTTGCAACCTGCAATTTTTTAGGCCACCTTTTATTCATTCTCGTCTTTTAGTTTTCAACCTCTTCTTTCCTAGAAACAATAAACCCAGGTTTTACTTAGTCCTTTTCTCCCTGTCCCTTTGCAGCTTCAGAATGAGCAGCAATACCTGAAGGTCCAGTATTGATAAATCTTTGGTGAACAAGGAGATGGAAAAGTTTATGTACTACTGCGCACTGCAAGCTTACTCTGTAAAGTGCTATTGGATGTATTAGAAATGCACCAATTGCAGCAGGAACAATAAGGCTTTCACCATAAGTGGCAATGACCACGTGTGTGTGATGTTTTGGTTTTTTAAAGGAGTGGACTTAGTATAAATATTCCTAATGTTACTAATGTTGCTATACAAAATTCTTGCCTGCATAGCAGTCATTAAGTTGTGTTGTTCAGAGCCTGACATGACCATCTTAATTTCAGTAATGCCCAAGTTCATGTAAGTTTGAAGCTGAATTTAATTTCTCCTGAGTTGTGCTTTCAAACCTCATGTAACTTAGAGCACAAACAAGTCTCTTACTTTAATGATAAAAAATTTAGCTCATTAAGGGACTGAGATTTAAAAAATTCCCCCGAAAGGAGCTATATAGAGTAAGATTTACACTAAGTACTGGCAAGGCTTTATGAAACGGCTTTTTGATTTGCCCCAAACAAAGCAGAAGAAAACTGGCCATATCAGAGTCATCATAAGTATGTGCTGGCTCTCAAATGTGCCCTTCTCCTGGTGACTGTAGTGCCCGCAGCCTTGGCACTGTGGCTGCAGTGCTGGGTGTTCCAAACTGGCTCTGTCACCTTTGAATTACTTCTGTAGTTTTCTTCTGAAAGCTGTGATGCTTTCAGTCTTAAATACAGGAGGTGGAACCGAGGCAAGGAAATCAGCCAAGCACACCAGGGTATCAAAAGGCAGCTCCTACCTTGGGTATAGTAGAATCCATCCTCACCAGAACTTTATAAACTGGAATTTTTTTCTGTTTTCTTCTGTCTCAGGTGATATGCAGTCATAGTGGCATATAGCAACAGAGATTTTAAGCCCATTGAAAAATAAATGTAACTACTGACCTGGTGCAAACTTTTGTTAGAGCATGAAATCCCTTCTTGCAAGATGTTGCAAGATCCCACAGGAAATCTTTACTAGCACTTTAACACCTTGCAGAATGCTTGGGTGTTTCTGTGCCTGTGCAGTAGACCTTTGCAGATTTCAGTATCTACCCCCAAGCTGCTGAGATGCACTTGTAGCAACTTGGGCTGAGCACAAAAAGGAGTTGGAAGAGCAAGTTACAAGCACTTTTACTGTTTCTTTGCTTTTGAACATATGACAACAAAATATTTTCCCCTCTGCAGCATAATCTTGATAATGAATTTTTTTCCTGTAGCTTTTATCTGCTNTGTAGCAACTTGGGCTGAGCACAAAAAGGAGTTGGAAGAGCAAGTTACAAGCACTTTTACTGTTTCTTTGCTTTTGAACATATGACAACAAAGTATTTTCCCCTCTGCAGCATAATCTTGATAATGAATTTTTTTCCTGTGTAGTACTATGTTGTTCATGAGGTGCCTGTCAGCCCATTTCTTCAGCCTGTCAAGGTCTCTCTGTATGGCAGCACAACCTCTGGTGTATCAGTCACTCTCCCCAGTTTGGTGTCATCCGCAGCCTTGCTGACAGCGCACTCTGCCCCATCGTCTGGGAACCTCAAGGTGAACCTCTCATTTGGCTTTTGTTTCCAAGTGTGTTGGATGCTGCTGTGACCCTTGTGGGAATTATTATTTGATTTTTTTAATTTCATTTTTATTAGGCTGGGTAATGTAAATTAGTACACCGGGTAATTAAAAATGATTTTGTTCACATCAAAGCAAGAACCGAGGCCTCCAACCTCTTTCTCTTGTCCTGTTTTGCAGAGGTCAGCATAAGGCTGTCTTCTCCTAGTACTTTTCTGTCACATAGTTTTGAAAATCACAACAGCCACAGCTGTAGCCTGGGGCCTTTTGGCAAACTAGTTATGCCACCAAGGAAAAATGGAATGTCCATGCCTTTGTACTATCTAGGAATATTTAAGGGGCAAGCTTTCCAGATTGAGTGTTCAGGGACCACATGAAAACAGTGGGATCTTTGAAATGGAATGGCCCTAAATTTAGGGACCAACACCATTTGACCACTTATATTAGCTCAGTGGGTTAGAGCATTGTGCTATTAACAGCAAGGCTGTGGGTTTATATCAGTCACTGAAGAGCTGGATTTGATGATCCTTGTGGGTCCCTTCCAACTCAGGATATTCTGTAACTCAGGAGAATAGGTAATTAAAATATAAGCAATACCATTAGTTTTAGAACCTCTGTCTCCTTCTCATTTGCTGAGGAGTGTTTCCATTTCTCTCCATGTAGGGTGTGAACCCTCTTGCCTTTTCCTTCCCTGTGGTTTGGATGAGACACCACTGATGAGTGAAAGAGATCTTTACTGGCTGTAGCCATCTTAGGCCTCACGACCTACCTGCCTCCATGTTTCTGTGTTACTGAGATGTTAGTTAGGTGAAAAGCTGTCAGAGTTCACTTACTGAGGGTGTCTTTGTTTACTTGTTTCAGATGTTTCATTAGTAGGAATGGAGCTTTCTCTGTTCACCACCTCCCCCCCACATTCACATTTATGTGTCTTTCTCAGCTTTACTTAATGGAGTTGTTGATAGGGAATATCAGCATGGTCAGAATTATCCTTAAACAATAGTTTAAAGCAGATTACCATGCCATTAATTGTCTAACGCTATAAAATACCTGTTACTGTGATTCTGTTGTAGCAAGGTCTTGACCAGATTCTCAGAAACTTTTCTGCAGGGACAGAAATATGAAAGTCCAACAAGCTCTTAAAGCTTAGATGTTAAATAGGAAAGGAAATCAATCTGTGAACTTTCAGGCAAGAGGG